>OX457046.1:28173676-28361176 GCA_949752735.1 Lumbricus terrestris
TTAGAATCGAGCTGCACTTGCGGCAATCCTCGGTTATTCCAGGAATGCATCTACATACGCGTTTGCTTATTATCGGCTGGAACGATTTGGCGGTGCGAATTATCATCACACACCTTTCTACAACAGCGTGATAGTTGTGGAAAATAACTGGGGTCTGGTGTCAGGCTTGGAGTACGCGAAGGGTTTTAAGAAAGATTTGGGGGGGAGTTGACCCACGATTCCAATCATTGCCCTAAATTTACCACCCTGCTTCACACGTGTTTACACGAGTCTCATTTAGTTTCGCTTATTGAGGAATTAATTTGATATAGCGCCGCCGGTGATATGCTGGTCTGTCTGTCTTGGCTTTTCTGAGTGCTGATAAATTCGGAAAGATTTACATTACATCAAATAATTATTGTTTAATATAGGGGCGAAGTGGAAAGATAACGGAGGTTGGACATTCGGACTCTGATCCACTTGCAATTAGGGTGTTAAAAACATACCTTACAATGGAGGGGCCTAAGAAAGACTGTGGATAAAACTCCCAGCCCCCCGGTCCCGCCAATTCTCACCTTGGGCGAAGTTGCACACTTCGTTAAATCTATTTTTAGATGCGTTCCAATGAACTTGATTTGGTTTATAATAGTTTTTCTTAGTTTATTTGAAGAGTAGAACCGAAGCGGTGGCGTGTTATGGCAAGCATCTAAGGAACTCTTTCAGCTCTTTAAGTGACGTATTTGTTTAACA
The DNA here is from genome assembly GCA_949752735.1 of Lumbricus terrestris. Taxonomy (NCBI): domain Eukaryota; kingdom Metazoa; phylum Annelida; class Clitellata; order Crassiclitellata; family Lumbricidae; genus Lumbricus; species Lumbricus terrestris. The sequence continues at coordinate 28,174,406 of OX457046.1, forward strand.
TTTGAGGTCACATTATGTACAGAAGCAGACATACAGGGAAAGATAGATGGAGGCAGAATCACACAGAGGAAGAGACAAAGAAGCAGATACAAAGAGATAGAGACAGAAAGGAAGGAAGAGAGAGAGAGACGGTCAGACGGACAGACGGACAGACAGACAGAGATAGAGACAGACAGAGATAGAGACAGAGAAGCAGATACAGAGATGTAGAGACAGAAAGTCAGGGGGGAGAGAGAGAGAGACAGACAGACGGACAGACAGACGGACAGACAGACAGAGACAGAGAAGCAGATACAGAGAGGTAGAGACAGAAAGTCGCGGGAGAGAGAGACAGACAGACGGACAGACAGACGGTCAGACGGACAGACAGACAGAGATAGAGACAGAGAAGCAGATACAGATATGTAGAGACAGAAAGTCAGGGGAGAGAGAGAGCGACAGACAGACAGACGGACAGACCGACAGACAGAGACAGAGACAGCGCGCCAGAGCGCGGCGGGACCCAATCGACTCACAAAGGCAAGCAATAATAGAGATCCTTATCAGCACACGTTACACGCCTCCATCCGTCCATCCGTCCATCCATCCCGTTAAAAGAAAGAGAAAATACGCCTGCGATCAGCGAAGCATAAATGAAGAATGCGCTGAAATAACGCGTCCATGGCGTGCTGCAGCCGGCGCGTGTTGTTGGCGGAGGAAGCGTCGGTGGCGCTTCTTTGGCCGTTGCACGAACGGGCGCACTGAGAAGAGTCGTATCGACGATCTTCTTAATTTCCTTACGCTGATCGGAAGTTGTGATATGGCTGTCGTCGTCGTCGTCTTCGCGTGCACCAGCGTCACGGTCGTCACGCAACGTCGCCTCGTGTCACGCACTGGTCGACGGGTACACATGTTTTCACAGCGTGAAAACATATCTCGTTGTTGGTTGTCGTTGGCTGAAGAACGAGCGAACGAACACCCTGGCGGTCATAGGCGCAATCACGTCCTAAAAGTTGGGAGGGACCAAATGAATCACGTCCTAAAAGTTGGGGGGGACCATAATGATAAAGTCAATGGGACCACTCAAAAGTTGGGGGGACGCGTCCCGTGGGTCCCATAGGGTGGTTGCGCCTATGCTGGCGGTAGATTGAAGATCGCCGTCGTCGTCGTAGCTATACATGTAGTTACGTCTTCTGTCGCTTAATTAACCTTTTCCCGTCCAATGGGACAGCGGCAGTCAGTCATCTACCGGTCTACATCGGTCGGTCCGTCGATCGGTCTGTGAGCCGGTCGGTCGAATCTACGAGCTGATCAGACACTTCGTTCCGAAACAATAGCACAAGGGCCAGAGCTTTCCCCTTCACTGGACCTTCAAAAGCTGAGGGCCTGCAGGGCCGAATTGTTATTTAATCAGGATGCGATTAATCGAAAGATTAGTCGCGATTAAAAATTCTAATCGCGAGATAAATCGCGATTTAATCAGAATAACCATCACATTCAATATTCACTACTTAATCACTGAGTTGCATGGGTTAAATTAAGCCTTAAAATACCTGAACGAATATAATGCAAAGTTCTGCAGCACGATTCAATCCTTCCAGGCAGGGCCGGATTAAGGCATGTTCAACATGTTCGACCGAACAGGAGCTTTCACACTTTAGGGGGCACCACACATGCGGGGGAAAATGTTTGAGGAAAAAATTGGTATATTCTGAGGAAATTTCGACCAAACGACTAAAACGGTCGTCAGCTACCGGTTTTTTGGCAGTCAAAGTCGGTATATTCTAAAGAAATTTCGACCAAACGACTAAAAAGGCCATCAGATTTTTCGGCCGAAGACCCCCAACAGCTAGGGCCCAACATTTTCTTAACCCGACACTGCTTCCAGGCCCAAAAATCTCGCTCAGCCTGCTTTTCTTACACCCTAATAGATTGGCATATATGACTACTCTTCCGCTCCTCGGTAGGCCTATAGCCACTGCACCAGCGTTTTCACGTGACCATAATTATGTCGCGGCAGGATATTAAATGACATACTGCTTATTCTGCTCTTGACCTGCCTTATGAGCTGCCAAATTTTTTGGGGAAATTTTTTATTTCTTCGTTACATTTAACTTGTCAGACCGGATGAATAATGGCCATCATCCTATGTCCCTGACGCGACATGCTAAGATTGTACCCCACGGGTGTAGGACATTAGCCCCTGGACATTATCCCCCGTACATCATCCCCACCCGGACAAAAGCCCACGGACGTATCCCCCCATTTTGCGTGGGACATTACCCCTCCCCCGGACAAAATCCCCTCTATGTGCAAATCATAGAATAATGCCGTAACCGATTAGACTTGTCACTAGCATTCACAATGCAAACGAAAGTTCTAATTAGTGTCATTTAGGTCCTAATTATTGTCCTAGGAACGAATGGGAATCGTACGTAGGGCCTACAGTCTACTTGTTTAGTGTCCTACAAAAAAAATTGATGACGTCAGTGTATAGACCTACGTCTGAGCTTTTGCATGTAGACTTATTTGCGTCGTTTCCATTCAAAATTATATTAAATAAATTAGAGAAATGAACGAATGGGAATCGTATAAGCCTACAGGTTTCTGGGGACTCGCAAGAGACAGCACGCTTGTTTCAGCGACTTTCAATTTGCACGCAGAAGTGTAATGCTGTCGCAATTCGAGGCACGTTTGCACAATTGACCGATGAGGATGACCGTTAACTCCAGAACAACAAAGCTTTTATTAATGTTTTTAAAGCCTGAGGGATCATAAATAGGCTACATCGGGCGAGAAAAATAATAATATCAATATAAAAACTAATATCAGCAATAATAGTAATAATAGTAATAATGCGCGCATATTATAATGATGATAATAGCCTAATAATAATATTAATAATAGATCTAATAATTTCGCTAATCTCAGAACTAAGAAACTTTTCCTGTAGTTTCTTGTAAAACAGTGTTGCGTTTAAATAATAATAAAAAAATAGCAGCAACAACAGCAGCAGCAACAACAGCAGCAACAACAGCAGCAGCAGCAACAACAACAATAATAATAGGAAATATTGAATTGCTAGGCCTAATGATCACTGTCTAAAAATAGCAACCCAGTTTTAATATCTCACAGCCTGTCAATAATATTTATAATAATAGCCTAGTATTAAACCAGCTGCCTCTCGGACACTATAAATTATACCACTGCAGCTAGATCTGAGCCTTCCTGAGATGGCGCTACAGAAAGCGTCAAACGCTTATAAACATTAGGCATGTCTCTGCTACACGTCATCATTAATAAACGACAAAGAGAATGACGTCATCAGCTGATGATCGTTGTTGAAAGACATAATTATCGTCTAAAGTTCATAAAAAATTAATATTGCCAAAATCTGGATGTTTCCGTAACCGTCAGCGTTCGATTTACACGTCTTTTCGAAATCAACAGTTTGTGACTACGAGGAATCGAGGATCCAGGAAATTAAGGTCCGCGTTCAGGAAAAACAAAGTAATTTTAAATTTTTTCGTCTTTCCTTGGCGTCTTTATTTAACAGTTTCGCCGATGGCCGAATAGGCCACGTGACGGTCGCCAATGGCAACGTGTTGTTTTAAAAGTCGGCTTATAAATTATTAGGCCTATAGTAACTGAGAATATCAGATTCTGACGATGTAAATAATATCCATTCCAGCGCCTGTCCGTCTGCATGCAAACAATTAGCGCTGCAATGCAATAGCATTCAGAGGGACTTTTATGCACAACACGGGGAACGAGGACCAAGATCCATAGAAGTGACAATTAGGCCTATCCAGGCTATCCTTCGGAATTTTGTTAGTATTGGGGCTTGTCTGTTTTGCAAGAAAAGAAGTTGTTTAATAGGCTAATGATAATAATTTTCGTTTTTCGTAATTGTACTTTCGTTTTCATTCTTAGTTATGTTCCTTCGTTTTCGTTCTTAGGTATGTTCTTTCGTTTTCGTTCTCAGTTATGATCTTTCGCTTTAATTTTTAGTTATGTTCTTTTGTTTTCGAGTACAGCTATGTTCTTTTGTTTTCGTTGTAAGTTATGTTGTTCCTTAGTCTTTTGTTCTCAGCTATGTTCGTTTTTAGTCGTTTTCGTTCTTAGTTGTGTTTTTAGTCGATTTCGTTCTTAGTCATGTTCTTTCGTTTTCGTTATTAGTTATGTTCTTTTGTTTTCGTTATTAGTTATGTTCTTTCGTTTTCGTTATTAGTTATGTTCTTTCGTTTTCGTTATTAGTTATGTTCTTTCGTTTTCGTTATTAGTTATGTTCTTTCGTTTTCGCTATTAGTTATGTTCTTTCGTTTTTGTTAGAGCATGGTTATGTTCTTTCGTTTTCGTTATTAGTTATGTTCTTTCGTTTTCGTTAAATGTTATGTTCCTTCGTCTTCGTTATTAGTCATGTTCTTTCGTTTTCGTTATTAGTTATGTTCTTTCGTTTTCGTTATTAGTTATGTTCTTTCGTTTTCGTTATTAGTTATGTTCTTTCGTTTTTGTTAGTAGTTATGTTCCTTCGTTTTCGTTATTAGTTATGTTCTTTCGTTTTCGTTATTAGTTATGTTCTTTCGTTTTCGTTATTAGTTATGTTCCTTCGTTTTCATTATTAGTTATGTTCTTTCGTTTTCGTTATTAATTATGTTCTTTCTTTTTTGTTATTAGTTATGTTTTTTCGTTTTCGTTATTAGTTATGTTCCTTATGTTCACGTTATTAGTTATGTTCTTTCGTTTTCGTTTTTAGTTATGTTCTTTCGTTTTCGCTCTTAGGCATGTTCTTTCGTTTTCGTTATTAGGTATGTTCCTTCGTTTTCGTTCTCTCTTAGTCGTTTCCGGTTTTAGTTATGTTCATTCGTTTTCGTTGTTAGTTATGTTCTTTCGTTTTCGTTATTAGTTATGTTCTTTCGTTTTCGTTATTAGCTAGGTTCTTTCGTTTTCGTTAATAGTTATGTTCTTTCGTTTTCGTTATTAGTTATGTTCTTTTGTTTTCGCTGTTAGGTATGTTCTTTCGTTTTCATTATTAGTTATGTTCTTTCGTCTTCGTTCTCTTTTTAGTCGTTTCCGGTATTAGTTGTGTTCGTTCGTTTTCGTTATTAGTTATGTTCTTTCGTTTTCGTTATTAGTTATGTTCTTTAGTTTTCGTTATTAGTTTTGTTCTTTCGTTTACGTTATTAGTCATGTTCTTTCGTTTTCGTTATTAGTTATGTTCTTTCGTTTTCGTCATTAGTTATGTTCTTTCTTTTTTGTTCTCTTTTTAGTCGTTTCCGGTATTAGTTATGTTCGTTCGTTTTCGTTATTAGTTATGTTTTTTCGTTTTCGTTATTATTTTTGTTCTTTCGTTTTCGTTATTAGTTATGTTCTTTCGTTTTCGTTAAATGTTATGTTCCTTCGTCTTCGTTATTAGTCATGTTCTTTCGTTTTCGTTATTAGTTATGTTCTTTCGTTTTCGTTATTAGTCATGTTCTTTCGTTTTCGTTATTAGTTATGTTCTTTCGTTTTCGTCATTAGTTATGTTCTTTCTTTTTTGTTCTCTTTTTAGTCGTTTCCGGTATTTGTTATGTTCGTTCGTTTTCGTTATTAGTTATGTTCTTTCGTTTTCGTTTTTAGTTATGTTCTTTAGTTTTCGTTATTATTTTTGCTCTTTCGTTTTCGTTATTAGTTATTTTCTTTCGTTTTCGTTATTAGTTATGTCCTTTCGTTTTCGTTCTCTCTTAGTCGTTTCCGGTTTTGGTTATGTTCGTTCGTCTTCGTTATTAGTTATGTTCTTTAGTTTTCGTTATTATATTTGTTCTTTCGTTTTCGTTATTAGTTATATTGTTTTGTTTTCGCTATTAGGTAGGTTTTTCGTTTTCGTTATTAGTTATGTTCTTTCGTTTTTGTTCTCTCTTAGTCGTTTCCGGTTTTAGTTATGTTCGTTTGTTTTCGTTATTAGTTATGTTCTTTTGTTTTCGTTCTCACTTAGTCGTTTCCGGTTCTAGTTCTGTTCCTTCGTTTTCGTTATTAGTTATGTTCTTTCGTTTTCGTTCTCTCTTAGTCGTTTCGGGTTTTAGTTTTGTTCGTTCGTTTTCGTTATTAGTTATGTTCTTTCGTTTTCGTTATTAGTTATGTTGTTTGCTTTTCGTTATTAGTTACGTTCTTTCGTTTTCTTTATTAGTTATTTTCTTTCGTTTTCTTTATTAGTTATTTTCTTTCGTTTTCGTTATTAGTTATGTTCTTTCGTTTTCGTTATTAGTTATTTTTTTTCGTTTTCGTTATTAGTTATTTTGTTCGTTTTCGTTATTAGTTATGTTCTTTCATTTTCGTTATTAGTTATGTACTTTCGTTTTCGTTATTAGTTATGTTCTTTCGTTTTCGTTTTTAGTTATGTTCTTTCGTTTTAGTTATTAGTCAGGTTCTTTCGTTTTCGTTATTAGCTATGTTCTTTCGTTTTCGTTATTAGCTATGTTCTTTCGTTTTCGTTATTAGTTATGTCCTTTCGTTTTCGTTCATAGTTATGTTCTTTCGTTTTTGTTCTTGGTAACGCTATATTGTTTTCGTTCTTAGCTATGTTCTTTCTTAGTCGTTTTCGTTCTTTGTCAGGTTCATTCACTTTCGTTCTTAGCTATGTTTTTTCGTCTTGGTTATGTTTTAGTTATGTTCTTTCTTTGTTGTTTTAATTCTTATATAGGGCCTAAGTTCCTTCGTCTTCGTTCCTAGTTATGTTCTTTCTCAATCATTTTCTTTCTTAGTAACGTTCGTTCGTTTTCGTTCTTAGTTATGCTCTTTCATTTTCGTTCTTAGGTGTGTTTATTCTCTTGCGCTTTTAGTTATGTTCTCTCGCTTTCGTTCACATTTATGTTCTTTCGTTTTTAGTTATGTTATCGTTTTTGTTCTTATTTAAGTTGCTTCGTCTTTGTTCTTAATTATGTTCTTTAGTTTCTGTTCTAAGTCATGTTCTTTAGTTCTCTTTCATAGTTGTTCTTTCGCTTTCGTTCATAGCCATGCTCTTTCGTTTTCGTTCTTGGTTATGTTCTTTCATTTTCGTTTTTAGTTATGTTCTTTCATGTTCGTTTTTAAGTGTGTTGTTTCTTTCGCGTTTTAATTATGTTCTCTCGCTTTCCTTCATATTTATGTTCTTTCGTTTTTGTTCTTTGTTAAGTGCCATCGTTTTGTTCTTGGCTATGTTCTTTCGGTCATAATTATGTTCTTTAGTTTCTGTTCTTAGTCTTGTTCTTTCGTTCTCTCATAGTTGTTCTTTCGCTTTCGTTTAAAGCTATGTTCTTTGTTTTTTTCTTAGTTATGTCCTTTTGTTTTGTTAATTACATTGTTTCTTTGTCGTTTTTGATCGTGCTTATGTTCGTTTTTAGTCAGTTTCGATTGTTATATTTGTCAGTCGATTTTGTTCTTAGTTATAGCCTTTCGTTCTTAGTTATGTCGTTTTGTTTTGCTCCTAGTCATATTCTTTCATTTTAATTCTTGGTTTTGTTCTTTCATTTCGTTTTTAGTTATATTCTTGGGTTTCGTTCTTAATTATGTTCTTTCGTTCTCATTCTTAGTTATGTTCTTTCGTTTACATTCTTAGTTATGTCCTTTCATTTTCGTTCAAAATTACCTTCTAACATTTTTTTCTTAGTTAACGGGGAGTCACGGGATTTAAAAGATGTATGTACTGGTGCGTATGGGGGTCTGAGCAAAATGTACATACGCAAAATAAATATCTATTTATGACGTCCAATGTCCATAATATTAGTGTATTTATAACTCTGTATTATCATATAGTCGTACGATTGCATTTGACTGCTTTAAAATTATATATTTTGTTCAGATCTAAATAGTAGACCATAACAGTTAACAACTTTTAGCTAGCAAATATGTTGTTAAAAAAATTTAAATAAATAGTAGCCTATGGCAAAATATATGTTTCATAGACGACTTTAGCTAAATAGCCTACAGGGTGTGGGGGTTAGAGAAGCCAATTTGTACATATGCATTGAGATGGCCAACAAAATGTAGTATTACGTACGGGGGTTAGGGGGTCGAAAATACGATTTTGCATGCACAACTTTTGGATGGCCCCTATGGATGTGAAATATGAATAAGAATACTGCAATCATCAATTGCGGATATCCAAAACGTTGATAAACCGGCAATTTTTCAAAGCACAGAGAAATTGCGGATATCCAAAACGTTGATAAACCGGCAATTTTTCAAAGCACAGAAATTTCTTATCAATGAAACACACACATTCGAAATTTATTTATATACACAATAATATCACTGTACAGATTAGAAGTGCACTATTATACTTCGGTTACTAAAAGCAAACACAGAAAGAAATCAAGAACTTACAAAATATACACGGAGATCAACTATGAAACCTGTACAACAGCCAATTAGTTACAGGCTATCGGTGCGCTACCCAACTTCGACAAATTCGATCATTTCGACGGCCAAACTTTTCAAACGTTTAACAGAAAAAAATAAAGAAATGCAAGAAATGAACTTTTGAACATTGCACAGAAAATCCTTAACGACTAAAATTCACCCTGTATTTCATACGAACTTAATCCATGCGGGCGTAGCTACGCAGTAGGCAAATGCAAAATTTCTCGGTCACCAGTTGCAGTTAATTTGCCAACATACAATGAACTCAGAAACATGTCATGAAAAAATACTTACGTATTAATTTTGAAGAAATCAGTTTAGCATCATAACACAGAGAAAGATCCAAATGCTACAATCCTACTGTGGCTTCAAATTTCCAACGAACAACAGTTGAAACGATGAACTGGTTGATCAGGGCTAAGTTTTTCCAATGCAGTCAATGAAATTTAAAAAAAGTAACCTTGCAATCACAATGCATCAGGCCACTTGAAATCAATGTGCCATGGCCAACCCAAATTGGCAAATTCATAACATGGCCAGCAATTCCTACTGCGACAGAAAACCTTAATTCGAGGTGCGGGAGGCAGCTGCAATTCACACACTACGGAGTATTACTTTAAACCATTCTAGAAAACGAAATCTCAGTCGAACAAACAGCACCACAGCACTGAATCCTCATAGCCATGAAGATATATCCTGTGAAGAAATGTTGCAAGTCCTTACTTTGGATGACATTGACAGCCGTTAAACTACTGGTACATGCCAGCAAGGGCACTGATCCTGTTGCACCACAGGGCATGACATGTTTTATCCACAACACTTATAAGAAAGATGCTCATCGAAACAACTTAACCTAGAATACGAATAAAGTACGGCAGCTCATCTTCTGAAGCCTTCTAACAACAATGCCATGCGCTAACAACCATAGCAGTTTACCTAATGTATTTAATTGGAGAAAACCACATTTGTGTGCATTAATCCCTGGCATATACATGTAATTATGTATGCACAACTTGTGCAAAGATCAAACCACTTATTTAAAAAACAATCACTAAGTGAGCAAGTGATTTTCAGTAAAACGAGTGCCTGGCACAGCATGCAAAATCATTCCCGAAAACTTTCATATATGAACTTAATTATCTGAAAAAGACAAGGTCATTCAATAAGAAAGTTATTCTGCCAAAGAAAATACACGATTGCTTTTATGGCAAGGAAACAGTTAAGCAGGAATGAGGATCAACACAGAAAGAAAAAGCAAAAAAGTCTGGACAAATAGGCGGTAAACAAAGTAAATAGGTCTTACAACCTGAAGAACTGCAAAACAATAACCTTAAAAGAACAGGACAAAAATTTTAATTCTTTTCCCGGAACAGACAGAAAAAATGGCTGGCTAATGGAGGCTCGACAATGACAATAAAACTTTTAAAGCCAGGAAGAACATCATGTCAGAAAATGAAAAAATTTTCTTAACGAGAACAGGACACATTCAAGCTCTTCATGGTCTTAAATGCATGCCTAACATAAACACTGAACTGTATTTAAATTTTTACCAACAAAACTACGTCATCCCGGAATTCCATAAACAATACGAAAAGGCTCCTGAAAATATGTAACGGCTGTCGCCAACACAGCAGACCAATTATTATTCGACGAAACATGCTCACAAACATGTCACAACAGTAAACACTGCGACAACACAATGCATTGTTAAAATAGAACACAAGAAACGCATCAGGAAACGAAGTGCATTGTCCTAACAAGCCATCATATGAAAGAACAAGACACTTGACAAAAAATACCATAAAATAATTATGCTCTAGAAAAATGCTAAAAATGTAGTCGCTCCATCTTACGTTCACTCTTCCGTATCAGGAAATCGTACTGAATAAATGACGAGCGGTCAGATGACTGCCTGCACGGTAACAATGCCTATATGAAAAGTCGCATAATAATAATAATTCATCCAAATACAAAGCAATTGATACTGATCGTCATCACACCATCAAGGCACGTACAGAGACAGCGGAAAAGTTTCTAAGGTAACAACAAAGAACAGCAGATGTTATTCCGACCGACTCACAGCAAGGAAACGGAAAGCATGCGCGAAAGCAAGGGAAGGCCACCTTCAGATCCTAATTAATTATAAGACGATAAGTGGCAGACTCTGTTTTATTTCCTTGTTTGGGACCCACCTACACAAAATCTGTCGTCGGATTCTGTTTCAAGAAAACAAGCAAAAAACTAGAGCAAAATGAACATTTCCCAATTTTCAGATTATTGCAGATTATAATTTAAAAGTATGTAGTTTTATGCAAATAACCGAAAAGTTTGACTAAAAGTAACATTGAAAGATATTTCTTTAATGATTTCATACAAGTCATGATTTTCAATTTATATTATTGGGCCTACTTAGATGCATTTATGTCAGCAAACAGATTTCCTCAATAAATTCAGTTAGGATTGAGATAGAAGTAGGTATAAATTTGATGTTGCTGTAAAGAGAATGTTTATCTTTAAAATAGAATAAAATACTCGAGAAGTAAAAAATCCGACTGAAGACTGGTTTTTGTGCTGATGGGCTACTTGTCAGCAATTCATTACTAATGATCATAGGAGACCACGCTTAGCACAAACGATCCATTTTAAAAAGAGCAGTAAAATAAATCATTCATATCCATCAAAGTCCCTCTGTACAAAGCTACAATGCCGCAAAACCAAACACACGATACCATTTCTACAAAGGAACAAAATTTCCCACTATGCAACATCCATGCAATTTATGCAACACCCCTGTAAGTTAACTACTCAGAAGCGCTCCTGACCCAGGCCTGTCTAAAGAAGAAAGCCTCAAGTGGTTTACAGAAAGAGCCGTCGAAATCTCGCATGGGAGAATACGACAGAAGGGAGGCGATTCAAACGATCGAAATAGCCATACGCTGTAAAAAACGGCAGTTTAAAATGACTAAAGCCAATCCAAACCTAACAGCAGATTCTTATATGTCAGAGTATGATCCACACAATGAACTGTCGCAGTAGCTCGATTTTTATCAAACTTGTTGACAGTGTTTCTAACAGCACAAGACTTTGTTTAAAAAAACCTAAAAACATAGAGTTTTCAGTAAGTTTAAACCTTCTCTAGCTCCTTTTGCCGTCTGTGCATTTTCTCGTAGGATTTCGAAACACTAAAATTCCAATCTACAGCAGTTCACAACTCAACTGTCTAGCACCTTGCATTAATCAGATGGAGAGCACCGGGTATAAATGCATGTTGGCTATTGCCACATGAAAGCATGAAGAGTTCACACATTTGAAAGGCTTACAACTCGAAGTTAACAAACAAGGCACGAGGACGATGAGTAACTGGGCCAACAGATTGTCATCAGCAAGTGTGTACAGTGTACACAGAAACAACTTGTCATCTGAAACGTTTGTCCAGGAAATTGACAACCAAATGCATTCATAAACTTAAAAACTTCAATTGATTTCCGTGAGAAAATAAAATTCACATCCCTCACGCCGCTCACGGTCTACAGAATTTTTCGTACTATAAACCTGTTAAGCTCCAGCCAGGTAGCAACTTGATTCTCAGAACTAAACAACAATTTCGTAAACCGTTAATTTCAAGTACCGATCCAGTGGCTGTCTGAAATGCAATTTCAGAGGCTCTCTCACAAAATTAAATACAACTTAGAAATAAACAGAAACGTTCTTGCTCTGTTGTAAGTACCAAGTCAAAAATAAAAAAAGTTCAAGATGACATTTGAGACAACTTGCCTTTAAGCCAAAAGTAAAAAAACACACATCTTAAGCTCTACCTAGACATTACCACAGAGAATGCTCCATCCCCAGTAATATTTAGATCCATCATATCGGGGGGAAAAACAAAGATTACAGTCGCCAATCACCAAGGAAGCGAATACTAGCAAATGATTTGGGGATTGGCAATTAAGCACCAATCAGCTAGCATCGAACAATAAGATATACAGAAAGGAAGAAATATATCACCAATGCAAATGTTAGTTGTAACATTACCATTCATTTGCAACTAGTGCAATGCAATTAAGGCAAGCCACTTGAAGAATCTTTCTTAGGTTCACAAACTATTAACACTTCCCAACTCTATCATGAGAGAGAGAGAACCACCGCCAGTTAAACAGCATTAACTTTAAACCTGTATCATATTCAGCTTCAAATGACATTCACATACAAAATCAATACTCATGCATGATACATATATTCGATGTTTAACAAACTACCAGACTTACACGAGATTAAACAACTAAATGATGACGACGACAACAACAACTACATGATGACAACGACAACAACGTACTACAATGAAATATGGCATCCACACAGCATTTCATCAAAACCTCTGTTCAACAAAAGCCTACAAGTTACCAGACCAGACATTTCACAAACAATGTCTAGCACTGGAACACTTTTAGTTCTCATTTCGTACGATGAATGTAGCCAAGCGATTTAAGCCTCAACAGTCTACGTAACATTTTCAGGGTACAAGCCGCAAGTTTTATCTTCCTTTGCGTTACATTGACAAGGCAAAGTACAAAAAGCATGTAAACATGACAAATAGACAGTAAACTGACTTACATAACAAGGCAAGAACAACCTGAAGCCGCTCAGCCGTAGAGAAACACCAGACCGTGAAATATGCGCAGTAACTAGAAACTATTTAGCAATGACCGCACTTCTACACAAATACATATAACCACAACTGCTCCATCCACCAGCAACGGTTAACTATTTTATCGAACCATAAGAGATGTTGACTAATCATAAATCTACTGCGACAGAGACTGCATCAAGAACAGCCAATAGAAATTACATTTCCAACGAAACCATTAATTTTAGGCATCTGCTATTTCCAACAACACCATTCAGGCATCTGCTTTTTCCAACTACACTATTTAGGTATCTGCAATTGAAGGGCTTATTTCCAAAAACGGTTAAGTCCATTGAATTATGAAGGACTTAACCGTTTTTGGAATTAAGCCCTTCAATTGCACAATTCATACAAATACAGTTGCTGGACAATTGGCTTGCCTAAAACACGAGCTGAGATGAACTAACGCCGCATCAACGCTCAATAACAACACTCTTCAATACTGCCACCAAAACCGATAGTATCAAATGAGGATTGGTATCAATAATACTTTCTCTCGTACTCAACATTTATCTAGAAATATGTTCACAGATTTCCACGAGTCATACAATAGTGATAGAGGCACAGACGACCTTGTAGCCGCTCTAAATTTTGGAGGAATCTTCCCGTAGCTTCCATATAAGAGCAAGGAAAGCATTCCCTTTAGACTATCCTCAGCAGGCAGCCGTGAATATGAAGCATAAGCAACTTCAGTAACTCAGCCTTGGTCCTCCCATTGACAATGTACGCATGGGCAGAGAATTCACTGTGCCATGCTGGCAAAGGGAGAGGGAAGGACAAGCAGAGTCGAAAGCTCGAAATAAGTCTCGGTCCTAGCGGGGATTTCCATTGAAAGGAACCAGCAGCATACTCATCACTAACACATTCATTCATTTCTCGCTAGCTCTTTTATCTAGTAGCATCTCCTCGAGTGGCGTACATAACCAGGAAGCAATTTAGTCCTTTTTAGTTTTCGGGCAGTTTTGGGGTTCCCCTTGATGTGGTCGTATTTTTATCCGTTTCAGTTTCTGACAACAGTAATGCATTTATCTTGGGGGAAGGTTGGACCCGTAAAACCACCCCAAATTATGCGCATGATCTTTCCTGCCATGTAAATAACAATTTCAAGCAATATCAAATACGAACCGGAAAGTTGCACCATGCTCAAAGGTCACTGAAGCACACTCCGAAACAACGCCGTTATTTGCATACTGACAACAAAATGCTGTCCAGATTCAGAATTGGAAGCGGTAAACTCCTGAAGGGACACAATTAATCTCTGCCAAAAATCAAGAAGTAATCTGTAAAACAAACTGATTTGCTACACGAAAACATTCTTACACCAAGTTTTATAATATGAATCATAACACAACACAATCAGGGACATAGAACCCCAATTTAAGTTCAATTTTAGGAGATGACCTCACCATCAACCATCTTAACATTGCAAATTAGCAAACGCAACAAATTTCATTAATTAATAAATAACAGTAAAATTAATAATAATAATAATAACAACAATGTCATAATTTACATGCTGACAACAAAATGTTGTCCCTATTTTTAAAAATTAGTTTGTAAGTCCCTGAGGGATAATATGTACCTCAGGTCATAAAAAATGATAATAATAACAACAATAACAATAATAGCACGGTTCCCCAAAATTCAGAGTCATAAGCGGGTTCCGATGTACTAAAAACTGCCTCAAAAACCGTGCAAAGTTCTCGTACAAAAAAACCCAAACTGGTGCAACTTTTATAGTAAAACCTTAAGTAATTGGTCCATCGAGAAGAAGAGACAGACTGCAACAGGCACAAAGGCACGAGGCACAAAAGGTTAGGTCAAAAACGACATTCCAAAAGGTGAGTAAAACCTATTCAGCAGAACAGTAGAAATGGGAGACCAATTACGCCAGAGCAGGTCTTAAACAGCATGCAATCGATGAAGCCATAGTCGTGCCTTGGCGTTTGCTCCGCCTGAAAGAACAACCACGTTTAACGCATCCAAAACAGAATTCATAACTCACTGTACAATGATGAAAATCCAGCAATAAAACAATTACGTTGGTATTATTTACATTTCATGGCGATATATATATTCACAGATACGATGAAAATTCAAACGAAAATGGAGAAACAATTCACTCCGTACATTGCTGACGCATTTAATCACAAGCATATCTTAGTTTCACTTCTTTTCTCCCTCTCTCAAGAGCGGGCCAAAAGTGGCCCGCCTGGCATACTCTGAGTCTCCATAACCCTCATGCTCTCTCCACCTCTCACTCTCCCTCTCTCTTTCTCTCTCACTCTCTTTTTCCATCGCTCTGATGCAAGAGATGCCGTGTATCCTCTTAAAAAAAGACGGCAAGCACTGCGAAAACTAATTAAGGACACTACTAAGTCATTCTACTCAATACTTTTGAAGCAAAAGTCAGTGTGTGTGTGTCACATCTCAAACAACACTGAATGTGTAAGTCTTTACAAAAATTGTATTTCCTAGAAAAAGTGTCCCTGCCATTAACAGCGATCGCTGCACTGCCAAAACCTAATCTTCAAGTCCTCAGCGTTTCTGATTAACAAACAACACACCATAAAAAAGTCTCAGTCACACTTATTCGTCAATTACACGCTAGTCAATTCGTACGATGTTAGTAAAATATCCGCACAGAATAACAAAAAAACCATGGTGATCACTCATCAAAAACCGTACTTTTAAAAACACAAAACTAGGTTTCGCGCCGTAAAGTACAGACGAAATAAGGAAGTTTTATGCGACCTGTTCAGCGTGACAAGACCAAACATGTCACCAAAATGTCACCAAAACGTGTCACCAAACATTCACCTCATCTTGAGAATTATCGTCCAGCTACAATGTTATACAAAACATATATATCCATTCGTTACCTGTCAAAAAACTCAAGCCAAAAGCTACCAGAAATAGTTAAATGCTGTTCTTTTACATAATAATAATAGATGTCAGTCACAGCAAAGCTTACAAATTAGACGACGTCGCATAAAACACGCAGCACCATCGCTGTTCACTGCCTACGCAAAAACCGATCTAAAAACGACTGCACTTAGCAATGTTTCACTGTACATAATTTCCGCTCTCTGGTCTCAATCGTTCACTGCGCATCGATCTCGTGCAACAGTAACCTGAGAAGAAGAAGAATCCTCCGCTTGAAAACCACGCATTGTCCTCAAACCACCAGAAACAACGTCAGGAAATGCGCAGAATTTCGGTTGAAAATCTCTTGCAAGAAACTCTCCGTCTGATCTCCGCCAGACAGCCTGCGTGCACGCTTCTAAATGACTCCTCCATCACTAGAAATCAACCTGTAATGAAAAAATCAATCACAAATCATTGATCATTTCAGAACTGATAAGGTAGTGAGCTAGCTGATGCGTGCCACTCCTGCAGCATGAGTCCTCACAGCGCAGATCCCTTTCTGACTGTAGTCCAGTCGTAAAGACGTCAATTTGGCATGAGTCATGTTTTGTTATCGGCAGTATGGCCCAAAAACAATTATACATGAACATACTTATACACAAACATGTACATATAGTCATACATGACTATTCACATGCACACATACACTGGTACTGTACATGAAGTTTTACATACAGTGCAGACTCATTTATGTGGGGTTAGTAGAAGCCAAAGTCATTACAACCATGGTTTAAGACTGCGGGTTTGGAAGGTCATACTGAAGTACTGTAACGTTCGATTTTAAGCAAGTTTTAGTGTGGCTAGATAGTGAAACGACACCGGCTAACTAGTGTTAAGGCACTTGCACAGTAGTCGAAAAAAGTACACATAACACATTGACACCTTCACACCATCTCACAATTCACACTACTTCGTAAAAAAATTCCAGGTCCTTTGAAAAGTCATGTAATCCTGTTAGGTCATGGACAATAGTGCTTGTGATGTAATACCAGACAACCTATGAATCAGACATCATTTCAAACTGCCACGTATATTGATAGTACTGTAATTCATACAGCACTGCCATAGTTTAAAGTTAGCATTAGACTGCGATGCAAAGCGCCTTTGAGGTGCGGTTGGGGGCGGTTGTGTAATGGCAACACTCTGGCACGATGAGCACACAGATGCGGGTGCGCTTCCCACTACCGCCCAAAGGCCTACCCAACCTTCCATTCGGCAGATGGCATTGGTGAGCTGAGCATTAGGACGCAATGCGCGCCTTGCATTGGCTGCCCACAATTAAATCAAACTCCTGTAATCACTTGTGATCATTCATTCGTTACTGATTGTAATAATACTGCATTGTATCAGTTTAAAAATAAACAAGGATTCTTATTATTTTTTAATTATTATTATTATCGTTATTATTATTATTACCTCATCTATCGCAAAGTGGTCTTCCCCTTCTCAAGTAGATTCTGTCTGTACGAATTCATTTCATCAAGTTTCCAAACTCCAAATTCTGCGAGAAGAAAAGAACCCAAAAAAAGTGACGCTGCCATTTTAATTTACATCACATTCTTGCACATGTGGTCCCACTGTCCCAACATACTGAGACAGCATCAGCAGACACTTCCAGTGAAACTATAGCTATAAATCATAAGCCATAAGGCAAACAACCAAGATATCCTGTTCTGTAGGTTGCTCTCAGCACAGCTCTGAGACTGCACTGCATATATCTCATGAAACATTCTCAAAGTGAAATTAAGTTGCACTTTTTTAGAACTGTTGGGTGGCTACATTACGCGCTTTCGTGAGGTCATTGTAGGGCCCTATATAAATGTCCATGAAGACTCCATATACACACTGAAGTCAGTGCACAAAGTTCTGCGAGTCAAAGAACGTTAGACAGCTACGCAACTGTGCAACTGATCACACCACAACACTTGGCATCAACGAAAGCAATCTGAACGGCCCCGCTACAGTATTTTACTCAAAACCCTGCAAAGTATCTTTGCTACAATCCATTAGATGCACTGTATCAAGACAACGACAATAGTCAGATATTAATACAAAGTGAGAAATACTGACATAAAATATGAATGCAGTGTATTGCATTGTATTGTATTTGACCATTTATGAAGTGCTTCTCTCGCAGCAAGAGCCTTTCAGAAGCGCTCCCAGTGCATTCAACTCCGAGAAAAAAGGCAAGTTTTTAGATGAGAGAAAGACGAGGCTACACTAACAGAGAGGATGGCAGAGCGAACTGATGGGGAAAGTCCATTCCATAGGGAGGGACCAATGCAGGCACTCACCTCCTTGATGGTTAAGGTTGTTTCGGCCGGTTGCACCAAATCGGTTGCCTTCGTCCTGGTTGCACACAATCAACATACAACAATCAACATACAACAATCAACACACAACAAAGTGTATACAGCACTCTTCTATTCATGAAAATCATGATGAACATGTACGTCAAAGCTCTGCATATTACTAGTAAAAAATTCAGAAAAAGTCTCGTCAATTTCCTGAACGCCACCGAGATACAGCAAATGGCGGCTAAGCCCTATGAGCAACGTAATCTGATATAACAACCATAAAAACGCTATAGTGCAGCTGTTGAAAGTTTTTAACCCAACGTGTTATCATCCGCTCTTTTTCTACGTAGCAGCTCTTACAGCAACACAACTCCAGCATCCTGATTGCATATGACAGAACTGTATCAACATGGTAGAACTGCAAAACAGAGCAAGGCCGCAGCTAGGGGGTGTTTTTGGGTGTCTGAACACACTCCCCAAAATGGAGAAAGTAAAAAATAATAGAATGCATTTACTACCACATGATCATGCAAAAACCATGAAATAAAACCATGAAAACACCCCCGAAATGAAAAATGTAAAAAAATAAGATGAGTTGGTGACATTTTTCTGAAGATTTTGGTTGGATGACTAGAAAAAAGTCATTATAAGTTTTTTTGGACGGAAACTGGTGACATTTCCTAAAGATTTCGGTCGGATGACTAAATTTTTTTCTTTAAATTAAAAAAGTCATCATTTTTTCGGACGGGAAACTGGAGAAACACCCCTGAAATTAAATCCTGGCTACGGCTTGTAACAGAGTCAATGTGAGAAAGTTTGCACAACAGAAGTTCCAAATAAGCATTCAAAGTTCTACCAAAAGCATTTGAATGTACCTGAGTTGACTCGTTCTTTGACTGCAGATGCTGCGACGCGTTATCGTCAACATCGGTTCCATCCGAAATCGGTGTATAACAAGATGAATCCTGATATCGGTGCACTGGAAAAAAAATCATAAACATAAAGCTTAAAAACTGTTCGTGTCAGTGGCGTAGCCAGGAATTTATGATGGTGGTGGGGAGGGGGGGAGTTTGGGGGTTTTATGGCCTGGCCGGATGCCCTTCCTGACACCAACCCAACAGTATTACAGTAAATAAAAAGGGAATAAAGTAACAACTTTATGGAATAAAGTAAGAAAAACAATTGCTACTACAAGCAATTGTTTTTTCTTATTTAAGTGGATAAATAACCTTTAAAAAAACTTTTTCCTAACCAATGGGGGATTTTAACCCCCGAAACCCCTGGCTACACCACTGGTTCGTGTCCTTAAGTTTCCACCGAGTTTTACAGAATATATTTAAATATATATACACACACATACATATATGTATATATTCAAGAAAATTAACTCTTGTGTTTTAACACGAATATACTTAATAAAAGAAAATATAACTTGCCTTCTGCCCCAATAAAGGAGTCGAGAACATTTTGGTCCCAGGAAAACATTTCTTTCTCCCTGTTCATCATCTCATTATTCTGGTCACCTATCATCACAGACGAAGAGAACATTTTTGCTAACGTTACAAGGCAGAGTCCACAGCTAACGTAACATTTTCTACAAAGTGTGGTTGTGTGTCTACTTGAGAAAAAGTCGCAACATTTTGTTTTACGTTTTAGTCAAGTGTGAGGGTCTTGAACCACAGAATACTCTATTCAACAGCTTATCTCTGGTCATTACGGACAAGACTATCGCTGACTGGAAATTATTAACAAAGAGTGGAATGATGTTACTTCTTTTGAATTCAGCAACCCTTTCCAGAGAGGAATAAATAAATTCAAGCCTGAAGGAAAAGAAGAATCATGAATTCAATTTCAAATCGGTCACCAACACAATAATTATGACAGCTAAATGTACAATTGAACTGAATGGATGAATTCCAAGTCATTACCCCAAACAATCCAGAGGCTTACAAAGCAACATCACCTTAATGCACGTACATGATGATGAGCTATATTAAGAGAAGCAAATCTGCTGGACAAGCACACAAGATCAGCTGGAGCAAGCAAAAGCAAAGAAACTGACCAAGTGTGAAATCATCTTGATATTTATATCACTAAAATATCACTAAAGAAATACAACCAAATATATATTGTGAAAGAAACTGAACTATAATCAACCTCATGCGCTTCTGAAAGGTTCTTGCTGCGAGAAGCACTTTATAAATGGTCAGATACAATACAATACAATTTGTCTTGTATGAGGAAATGGAAGAAACATTACTAGAGAAATATTGCGAAAGAAACAACAGTAAAAATTGTGCAAGAAACTGAACTATTATCAACCTTATGCATCTGTCTTGCATCAGAAAATGGAAGAAACATTACCAAAAAATATTGCGAAAGAAACAACAGTAAAAATTGTGCAAGAAACTGAACTATTATCAAACTTACGCATCTGCCTTGTGTCAGCTAAATGAAAGGTTGGTGCAGACTGCGGCGTTCTGTTGCCGAACGCCATCTGGAATGAACCGCGACCTTCTCCACCAGCCGGGCTGTTGCGTGGCAACGCGGTGTACGGCGGAGGGGGATGAGAAGGCAGACCGGAACCTTTCCGCACGCAGTCGACCACGTTCGACGAGTAGCGGTGGTGACTCATCGCAGTCTGGAAATTATTGACGCAAGGCGGAATGATGATCGGACTAGGTCGGTGTTTCTTCTTCTTGTACCCGTCCAGCTTGTTTGGATTGAGAAACACTTCCTCCTTCGATGCGCTAGCATCGTTGACCTCAAACTGGGACATGCTTTCCAGATTCATCCACTTGTGAACCGCTGACAAACGCTGGCCACGCTGATCAACGCCCTGAGCGGTTATGGCGCCGTGCGTTGGAATACTGCTCGACATGCCGCCGGTACCGAACGACGAAGCAAGGTGATTGGCGGTGGTGGTTCCTTCGTTGTTGTGAGAGTTGAGGACGAGGTCGACGCTCGGAATATCCATCGCCATCTCGCTGGAAAGCAGCAGCTCCAGCACGTCGAGATCCGACGGAGTTTGTCCGATCGACTGGTCGCTGAAGCGGATGTTCAGCGGCTCCAGCTCCAGGTCCATGTCGAAGTCGGCGCCGGTCTGATCCATCTTCTCGTCGAGGAATCCGTCCGCTTGGTTCAGGCGTTTCGTTGACATCTGCTGAGCCACCAGCTGACTCTGGCCAAAGGTGGACGATACGTCGCCAATCACCGACGGCAGCCCCAGTTCAAGACAAGGCGCCAGCAGGTGTGAAGTCGGCGCCGGCTTCTGTTCGACGACGTCGCCAAGTGATCTCTGGTGGCTGCGCAGATCCACCGACTCCAGTGACTGGGCAAAGAGCGCTGGTACGTCGTGAAGCTGAGTGGCGTTGTTCATCTTCTTCGCGTCCTCCTGAATAAGGATCTGCAGACGCTGTTCGATCTCCTTGTCCATCTCAAGGACGTCCTGCTCAAAGTTCTGGCTCTTCATCTGGTGGTGCTGCTGCTGCCGTTGCGGGTAGTGGGGACTCGGCTGCGAATGATGGTGGCTGCTGTACGGGTGGTACGTTGATTTCTGATGGTGGTGGGAGTAGGGCGACTCGCACGTTCCGCTCTCCATCAGCCCGGACACGGGCGGAAACGGAAAGCGCGACAGACGGCTGGAAGAGGTGGGATTCTTCGGAGTGTAAGGCGCGTTCGGCTGCGGCGTGTACGGCGAGAGCGGAGTGTGCGGGGTGTGCTGCTGCGACAGTCCGTAACTCGGGTGGATGGGCGTGGCCGGGTGGCTGAGAATTCCGTTCTCGACAAGGCTCGGCCTGGGTGGAAATTCGAAGAACGTTGAATTCGTAGAAGTCTGCGCCTGGTTATGAGTGGCGGGATACACGGCCCGAGCCGGGTAGGGCGAATGCGGCGTGCAGGGAGTGGATGAACCGCAGTATGCCGCTGAAGACGGGCAGGGCAGGACAGAGGAGTAGCTATGCTGAATGGCATAGCTTGGGGTCAGTGGTCGGGTGATATGGTTACGCCCTTTGATGTTCAGGGGATTCTTGCGCAGATGGTGTCCGGCAGAAGGGTTGGAGGGGCTGTTAGACGACAGCAGGGGACCGTTAGACGAAGCAAGATTTCCCGATGAACCTGGCATCCTGTACCTGCCAAACACGGCATTGACGACCTGATCCGTCATATTCATAGTGGACTCCATCTGTTTCGATTCGCCGGACGTGTGCGACCGCATCTTTAACGAAAGTGGCGAGAAATGCTGCTGGTCATCCGACGTAGGAAACTTGTGATCCGAATAAACGTGCTGCTGGTCGCTGGCCGAGCGCTGACGTCGAACCCGACTGCTGTCTCTCGCATCGTCAATCAGGTCCTCCAGGTTTTTACTCATAAACAGCTCTTCCTCGTTTCCCATGATGATCGCATGCTCCAGGTTATCCTTCAACTTCAAGTCCTCCAGATGCGGAAGTGTGTCCGACGACAGCTGCTTCTCAACAAAGAACTGACTCTTGAAATCCTCGTTATGCGTCTGCAGCGTGTAATCGGGATAATCAGCCTTCGCCAACTCACTCGCAAGGTCGTAGCACTGATCGTTCAGTCCTTCGTGCTCTTGTTTCAGACAAATCGAGTCTGGCTGCAAGCCGATCCCTTCGGATGATGACGGCCAATCGCAGAGCGGGGACGAATCCTTCGAGGCTGGTTCCCTGCTCTCGCCGATTTCTATCTTCGTCAAACTCAAATCCTCGCTCAATTTGTCCGCCTCAGTCAAATCCTATTTTTAAGCACAAAAACATACAATTACTTATTCACAAATGCCGCAGACATGAAGTTCATTGCAACTAGAGAGAATATATTACAAATTCACATCGTGAGTTCTAAACACCGAGCGCTAAACTGAGCATACATAAATCAGTCAAAGTAATAATAGGCACATGCACAAAGCTAGCAGTGATAGGGTCAATGACCTTTGTATGATAAATAGTAACATAATAATGAAACAGTTTCAAATAATTAAACCAGTGGTCTAGGTTACCCGTATTAGGTTGATTAATGGCTTACGATGAGTCAGTTACACTTGTTTCACACAACCAAATGCAAAACTGAACAATACTCATCTCTAAACGAGGATATTCTATAATAAACACGAAACTGACGTACTCAATCCGACCTTTAACTCAATAAACCGATCACACGAAAATTAGGCAGAAAAGCGGAGAACTTTATTAACGTGATAGATAGGCCGCTAATTAGGACACATCAATCTAATGCCTCATCACGTTTTATATATAGAGGCATGACGTCATCACCTTCTTCACAAAGCCACCGTGTAACCTCATGTGACCATTCAGTGCGGGTAGGTTCTTAAAGCGCCGATCACAGACTGTACACTTCACTGGTTTTGGCTCACTGCAAAAACAATAGGAAAAAAATATTAGAAAAAAATCGAAATTTATTGCAGTTCAACATTCAGACTATTAGTAATTTTTGCAAAGGAAGAGTGCAATATATATAAACAGCTTCGTTAGGATTTTTTTTAGACTTATGCCGATCATTTTTCAACTACCTCGATCTTATCAAAAAACGCTAATTTCTTCACCATAAATCATATTCTTCCCGTCTACTGAGACAACAGGTGCATTCAAGTCTAGACTCTTAGCACACCAAGTAATATGAGTAGACAACAAATTAGATCCGTGAGTCCAAAGTTCTGGATTAGTAACAGTGTTGTCAGTGTACAGATTAAATAACACCACATATGCCAGGTTTAAATAACACCAGATATGCCATGTTTTTTTTACATCAATTCTTTTGTTCGGTAAATTTATCCAAAAAACATCCCTTCAAACTCTCTACTCGAAAGCACCCTTTCAGGTCAAGCAACAAAGAACAGTTTTCAGGAAGTGATAACATAGTGCATGCAGTGGGGCATTCCACTGCATTTAATAAACTCAATGCATGGTGGTTGGTTCGGTTCCTTTGGCTCCAGGTTTGAATCCACCTCAAGCCATCGCGTAGGGACCTCGAGCAAGTCCTTCACTCGCAGTTGCTCGTGCGCTTCGGGGTGAAACTCCGATGCTCTGTCCGCGTTGTAGTCGGGAGTGCCTCTGAGTAGGGAGCTTGAAGGGGCGCAATAGCAAATGCAAGAAATACAATAAATAAGCAAAGCATCCCAAACTTTGCTTTGAAAACCCTCACCCTATTTCAAACGACCATACATATTTTACCCCTAGGACAATAATTTCTTCACTGGGCACTAGGTATAGGTATCAAATGACTTCACTGTCAGACTAAATATATACATGTACGTGCGCTTGTTATAGTGCCCCTTCAAGCTCCATACTCAGAAGCGCTCCCGACTACAGCGCGGACACTGAATCGAAGTTTCACGCCAAAGCGCTGAGCAATTGCGAGTGAGGACATGCCCAAGGTCCCTACGTGGCGGCTTAGGTGGATTCGAACCTGCAACCCTCCGGCGGCAAGGCAACGAACATACCCACTACACCGTCGCACCCCAAAGAGAGACATGCACTTCAACTCACTCAAGGGGATTGTATCCAAAAGGCCACGCTCCCTTCTGCGAAGCATTCGTTGGGCTGATACCGACCGGCGAGTTCAGCAACCCGCTGCCTCCACCAGAGTCCACTCCGCCGGAAAAATGTGTCAGGAAGCTTGGATCGAACTGAAAGACGCTCTCTCCGGAGTTACCCGGAAGCCGACCGGACAGAAGGGCGGCCTCGCTGCCCGACGTCGGCGTGGAGCAATCCAAATACTGCTGATGATGGTTTTCGATGTGACGTCGGAGAGACCGCTGGTCGCAGTAGCTCTTGTCGCAGTTCAGGAACTTACACTCGTACGGCTTCTTCGAGGAATGTGTCATCATGTGTCCGTTTCTAAAGAAAAGGTTCCATAGAAGCACCTGAATCACTGAACGCTAGTTACAAAAGAAATGCTAAACCGTATACGAATCCATGTATAACCGTAACACATAACTAGTTTTTTGTGTGCGTAAGATGACGGTTAGTAAAAAAACATCTCTTTTACACACAATAGAAATAGAAGCTAACAAAAAAGCAAAAGGGGAAAATCTTTTAAAAGAGACTAATGTCCTGCTGTCACGGTTGCCCCAGTACAAGTGAGAAGAAACAGCAACAGGCTATGCAAATATGTAGTAAGAGAAAATATGTTGTATCTACTTAAGGCCAAAAAAAAATAATGTTGTGTTTCCGGTAACCCGACCGACCCTCTTTTATTGCCGCGACTCAAATAATTTTGTAAAATATTTTTTATTTAAAAAAAAAATTTAATAAAAAAAAAAAATTTAATAAAAAATTTAAATTTTTTTTACAATTTTTTTATTGACATAATACGGTGGCATTGCCTTCCGTATAGAGTTGGATCTTAGGCCAAAAATTTTGTGTTCCGATAACCCGACCAACTCACTTTATTGCCGTGACTTGGAAAATTTTGTGGATTTTTTATATTTACAGTGACATTGCCTTAGAGTTTCACGCCTGCCTAACTACTTCCTGGTTGCCAGTCTTGAGAAACCTCTAGCCTTATCATTCTCACTTGAGCCACCTCTAATGGTGACTAGGGAAAATAAATCTAGCAACCTCTAGGTGTAACTAGTCACTGGCTCGGCCAGTCTGGAACGACCCCTAGCAGTGATGTTCTGTTCGCACTCATCTTCCCCTTCCCTTCCCTTCCCACTTTATCTTACCAGAAAAGATGTCAACAATTTAATGAAATTAATAGAATTGTTTTCTAGAGCAATTTTAGGTGCAAACAACCGGAAAATAGGCAGTTTAAACTTGCTTAGAACACGTACTTTGTTACAGCGTGTACCTTTATGCAGAAAAGAGTAGTTGGGTATAATTTTTCGGATAGTCACTGTATAAAAATATTTTACCAAAATAAAAATATTTTTCGACCTACCTACCCAATTTTTTAGAGCTCTGTTACCGGAAACACAGCATTATTTTTTTTTGGCCTAACTACATCCTAAGAAAAAAATTTAAGGTGATGTCGTGTGTACACAAATCATCCATTTAGCAAAGTAGTAATAAAAATTAAAGAATTATATATGCTACTTCATACATGTGTACCGTACACATAAAAATATATGTGCTAAAGCACACATGAACAATGCATATATACTTGCAGCCTGCACACCCACACACAGTGTGCATGAATAATTAACACAGTAATGTACAGTTGTACACAAATACAAAAAACATTCTAAACAATATACGTATATGTATATACAGCTGTATTTATAGACTTTCTCTTTGTATCCTATAAAACAAAAACATGCTGCACCGCCTGAAATTCCCTTTTGTGGGTTTTTCCAATGGTTTGGTCGTTAAAAGAGCAAACTTCAGTTGACAATATTTGCAAACATTTACATCCAGCCATTTAACCCGCATGGTCACCAACATACATACACCTCAAGACACCACGTAGGGACCCTGAGCAGTGAGCATGTTCTTCACTTGCAACTGTTTATGCGCTATGGCATGAAACTACGATTCAGTGTCTGTGCCTTAGCCAGGAGAACCTCTGAGTAGTATATGTTGAAGGTGTGCTATAACAAGTGCTCAAACATACATTTCTACATACATGCATTCATTCATACATACATACATACATGCATACAATACATACATGCATACATACAATGTCATACATACATCCCTACATACATGCATTCATACATACATACATACATACATACATACATACATACATACATACATACATACATACATACATACACACATACATATATACCGTACAATATGAATTGTGCCTGCATAAGCCTCACGGAAATTTCCTGACCATGTTAATTAACTCTTAAATTGGAACCAGCAGCCTACCACACAATCAGGCATCACAATTAAACTATAGTCCAGAGCACCACGACAACACAACTCAAACCACAGTGCACCGTGTCCTGCATGGCAACCACTCTAGCCCAGCATATAACAACCGCTAGCAAATATGGGGTGTGGGGCGCGGTGGTGTAGTGGTGGCGTCGTTGCCTTGAAGCCGGAAGGTTCAAGGTTCGAATCCACCTCACGTCGCCGCGTAGGGACCTTGGCCAAGTCCTTCACTCGCAATTGCTCAGCGCTTCGGCGTGAAACTTCGCTGCAGTGTCCGCTCTGCAGTCGGGAGCGTCTCTGAGTAGAGAGAGAGCTTGAAGGGGCGCTATAACAAGTGCACATACAAACAAACAAACAAATACAATCACATCACAGACGTACAGATGGTCCTGTCGCTTGAAGGCCTTCGAGCACACCGAGCAAGAGTACTTCCGCTCATCGCTGTGGATGAGCTTATGCTTGGCGAGCGCGCTCGAGTTGTTAAACATCTTATTGCACACCGGACATTGTATGATGCCGCGTAGGCTGGAGCCGCTGCCAATGACATTGCCGCCACTGCCACTCCCACCGCCACCTCCATTTGTCAGCTTTGTGGGTCGCCCTTTACTCCGATGGACGAGCACGCTTTTGCAAGACGACTCGGACGATGATGAGTCGTGAAGTTTTTCGTGAGAGCCTACAACGTTCAAAGACGGTCTAACGTTAAGACGATACATGATACAGATACACGATGCGCACGGACAATAATTCATTTGTTCATTCAGAGCATTTATATAGCATTAGCGCCTCTTCAAGAAACTACTCAGAGGCACTCCCAGTCCAACCACGAACAAAGAAAAAATACTTGGGAGACGTGTAGACTGTAGAACCCAGCCGGATGGACCACAAGTAGAGAGTGAAGCGTAATGGGAAGGTTGTTCCAGACAGTAGGCCCCACGACCGAGAAAGCATGGTGCTGCTTAATAACCAAGCGAGCCCGCGGGACCAGAAGCTTACACCTAATGCAGATCACTTTTTAAAATCTGAATCTCCAAAATGACTTATGCTCCACAAGTTGAGCAGGTTATCTGTTCAATCAAGCTTCACATCGTGAGAAACTTACCTGAGTTTTTTCGTACAAGAATATTTTGTTTTACTTATAACCATAGTCACAGTTAAGCAAATGCAGGACTCACAATGCATCCTTAGCCTCGAAAACAACCTCATTCAAAAACTATTACTAATCGATATCTGCTGCATTATTACACCATAAAAGACATGATGAAATTTGCTGCATTACTACAACATAAAGGCTTCAGCAATCATCACGCATGACAAACTTGATGAACGGCAAATCAATTCACTCATATATTCATGAAACGATGTACATATTGTGGGGTACGGTGGTGCATGTTCAGTGTCTTTCAGCTGGAGGGTTGTAGGTTTTAATCCACCTCAAGCCGCTGTGTAAGGACCTTGAACAAGCCCTTCACTCGCAATTGCTCAGTCGCTTCGGCACGAAACTCGGAATGTAGTGTCCGCGCTATAGTCGGGAGCGCCTTTGAGTAGAGAACATGAAGGGGCGCTAGAAAAATGGATAAATAAAATAAATAAATAAATATTCAAACAGTGACCCATCAACAGTTTACCCACAAGAGTGCACTAAAGTATGGATTAAGTTCACAAAAGACTCCATCTCTAGGGTGGCCTCCTGGACACACACAAGCACACTCACTTTACAGAGACACCACAAACTAGTATACAAAGTCAACAGAGAAGTAGTTTGAACTATCAAGAAGGGCTGCAGCGAACAACAGCTAAGGTAATGAAATCACACGAGACATCGGCATAAAAGCAACGAAAGGTAGAAGATCTATACATGAACTAGTTCGTGTGCAGGATACAGATCAGGTAAGAGGTTTTATCGACTTGGTTTTACTGTGCAGTGGTTAATTACGGCAGGATATGAAATGCTACAGAGATAACCAGTGAATAGCTGCATGGGAAAGGAAGCGCTTTACAACAGGATGGAAGCACTAACATGGTATGCTGAAGTGAGATAAAAAAAATGAGGACGCAATCCTGACCAAGATATGAACGGAAGTCTTTTACAGATTAGAAACACGGTAACCGACAGCAAGTGAAGAACTTCACCCGTAATAACCTACAAAACGAGATTGCCTGGATATTCACGAAATTGCGAAAAACCAACAGCATACGACCTAAAGAAACTATTTAAGAAATTACAGGACAACACAGTCACAGTCAACGGCAAATACATAGCTTCCCCAGTCCCCACCAACGTACCCAGCAATACACGTAGGAACAGTCGGAGTCATCCAAAAGCAATTAAAACATGGAATAAATTGCACAAATTTAGCGATGCATCCAATAATTTCAACAAAACCGACATTAGCCGTAAACTTCAAAATTTCTAGAGCACAACTCTGAAACTAGTAGCTACAGGTCACCAGCTAATTCGTGCTTCCTACTTCACCTCGTCTTCTTGAGACGTCAAGAGAAGAAGACATTAAGACAAACAGACAGACAGACGCCCAGACAGACAAGAAAGAAAAGTCGCCAAGGCAGGTTGCACTGGGGACGAGAAAACTTGAAGGCAGAGGATTGGATGGATTATTGTAGGAATTCTTTAGAGTGGAAAGTTTGTAGGGTGACAAATGAGAATAAGGCAGATAACGGTGGGTGAACATCCAAGGTGAATTGGGTGTTGGTGCAGGCACTGAAAATTGTGCAGTATTTACGGGGAAGACTGTTACAGAGTCAAAACATAGTTTTGCATATATATTGACTGTCTGGGCAACTTTCAAGAGGCTAACAATGACTGGAGGATGATGGGAGAGAATTGGTACTGGAGGATGATCAGGTAAAGCCCAAATGGCTGGACAGTACCGGGTCATTTATATAAAAATTATATCATAATACATAGTGTCTTGGTATGAGTGAATTCTGGATGAGTTGCAGATGCTTAATTGAAGTGGATGCAAGACTGGGGTGCTCGGTAGTAGAGAGGCCAGAGTGCTAAACTGACAAGTAAAAAGTCGTGATTTAAAAAAACTTCAAATCCCCATCAGGGCAGAATTTGGTTTGCGATTTGTACTCCAACTTCCGTAGCCAACTCACCAATGACGAGCACACTCGCTGCACACTGTCAGAGGGAGGATGAGATGACAAGGGAGAGGACTGGTCACCCATGACCCTCATATATGCTGAGGCTAAGCAAATGAAGTCGCTCACACTTTGACAGGCCAGCTTAAGAGACTGCTCTTCTTCTTCAAGGTTGCGGAAAATGGAATTACAGTAAGTAGCCATGCAACCCGGAGTGAGTAATGGAGGTATGCAGCGACAGTGGAAGATCAGTTATAAATTAAAGACAGGGTTGAATGCGGTGAAGTCAGGAATAAACGAGCAGATGCGCAAAAGCAGGAAATGTTCAGTTAAATCCTGTTTTAGCTACACAAGCACCTACAGCTGATGTCCAACTGTACTAACTGCATTGTACGATGTACAATTGTACATATATGTATACAGTCTGTTATTGACAATTAAATGATGCTGAGCTCATTTGCAGTCAACTACCTAAATTACTAATATATAATCTACCACATATATATATAATATAAATGTATATATATTAGGCCAAAAAAAAATAATGTTGTGTTTCCGGTAACCCGACCGACCCTCTTTTATTGCCGCGACTCAAATAATTTTATAAAATATTTTTATTTAAAAAAAATTTATTTAAAAAAAATTTATTTAAAAATTGTAAAAAAAAATTTTTTGACATAATACGGTGACATTGCCTTCCGTATAGAGTTGGATCTTAGGCCAAAAAACTAATGTTGTGTTTCCAGTAACCCGACCGACTCACTTTTATTGCCGCAACTCGGAAAATTTTGTGGAATTTTTTTAATTTACACTGACATTGAGATGTACAATTGGAACATCATAATTATAGCCTTCACTAAGCCAGGCGACGATCGTAAGCAGTCGTCTTTCAATGTATATAATGGTCTGTTAATTAGAGCAATCAATACTTTCCCACGGTCAGTTTGACAAAGCAGGCGGTTGTGGAGTGGATGGGGGGAAGAGTAATAGATCTGAAAGGAGGGTTTTCTCACGGTAGCTCGTTGCAGGCATTGAGTACAGGGCCATCTAGCCTGTAGCACATGATGGCTATACACAGCCTGCTGCAAGTTTATAGTTTAACTTGCTGTTTTTCCGTCCTAAGACAGTCCATTTTTGCTCACTTTATTCCTAAGCTGACTAGGCTCTCTTGTGATCACTGTGCCCTTCTTTGCTCTCTGCCTCTTTCTGCTCTCTTTTGCTCACTGTGCTCTTGTGTTTACTGTGCCTTTTTGTGCTCAGAGTGCTCTCTTCTACTAACTCTGCTCTCGTCCGCTCACTGAGCAGTTCCCTTTTATTTCGAGCACTCTTTGGTGAAGAATGTAACATTCATTCATTCAAGTATTTATATAGCACCTTTTCAAGTTAACTACTCAGAAGGGCTCCCGACTCCATCATGGCTAAAAAGAACATTTTTCAAGTGAATATAATGTTTCATTTTATTTTATTGATCTCTCAATTTCTACAGCGCCTCTTCAAGCTATCTACTCAGAAGCGCTCCCGACTACAGCGTGGACACTGCATTAGAGTTGCACTCCTGACTAACTACTTCCTGGCTGCCAGTCTTGAGAAACCTCTAGTCTTATCATTCTCACTTCAGCCACCTCTAACGGTGACTAGGGAAAATAAATCTAGCAACCTCTAGATGTAACTAGTCACTGGCTCGGCCAGTCTGGAACGACCCCTAGCAGTGATGTTCTGTTCGCACTCATCTTCCCCTTCCCTTCCCACTTTATCTTACCAGAAAAGATGTCAAAATGAAATTAATAGAATTGTTTTCTAGGGCAGTTTTAGGTGCAGACAGTCGGGAAATAGGCAGTTTATACTTGCTTAGAACACGTACTTTGTTGCAGCGTGTACCTTTATGCAAAAAAGAGTAGTGGGTATAATTTTTCGGACAGTCACTGTATAAAAATATTTTACCAAAATAAAAATATTTTCCGACCTACCTACCCAATTTTTTAGAGCTCTGTTACCGGAAACACAGCATTATTTTTTTTGGCCTTAGGCCAAAAAAAAATAATGTTGTGTTTCCGGTAACCCGACCGACCCTCTTTTATTGCCGCGACTCAAATAATTTTGTAAAATATTTTTTATTTAAAAAAAAAATTTAATAAAAAAAAAAAATTTAATAAAAAATTTAAATTTTTTTTACAATTTTTTTATTGACATAATACGGTGGCATTGCCTTCCGTATAGAGTTGGATCTTAGGCCAAAAATTTTGTGTTCCGATAACCCGACCAACTCACTTTATTGCCGTGACTTGGAAAATTTTGTGGATTTTTTATATTTACAGTGACATTGCCTTAGAGTTTCACGCCTGCCTAACTACTTCCTGGTTGCCAGTCTTGAGAAACCTCTAGCCTTATCATTCTCACTTGAGCCACCTCTAATGGTGACTAGGGAAAATAAATCTAGCAACCTCTAGGTGTAACTAGTCACTGGCTCGGCCAGTCT
This sequence comes from Lumbricus terrestris, assembly GCA_949752735.1. NCBI lineage: Eukaryota > Metazoa > Annelida > Clitellata > Crassiclitellata > Lumbricidae > Lumbricus > Lumbricus terrestris. Next base: position 28,207,112 of record OX457046.1, read on the forward strand.
GGAACGACCCCTAGCAGTGATGTTCTGTTCGCACTCATCTTCCCCTTCCCTTCCCTTCCCACTTTATCTTACCAGAAAAGATGTCAACAATTTAATGAAATTAATAGAATTGTTTTCTAGAGCAATTTTAGGTGCAAACAACCGGAAAATAGGCAGTTTAAACTTGCTTAGAACACGTACTTTGTTACAGCGTGTACCTTTATGCAGAAAAGAGTAGTTGGGTATAATTTTTCGGATAGTCACTGTATAAAAATATTTTACCAAAATAAAAATATTTTTCGACCTACCTACCCAATTTTTTAGAGCTCTGTTACCGGAAACACAGCATTATTTTTTTTTGGCCTTATATAAATGTATATGCAAACAGGTCAATTAGCAAATAAATCTAAACATTCAACATCTGCTAATTTTACACTTAATGACCTTGTTACAGGCCATGCAGTATGTAACATAATGATGACAATTTCTAGCGCATATGATGACTCAGTTTGCATGTGTGTACGTGCGCATGAGCATGCATATGTGTGAAGCGTTACAGAAGTAGCCTGCCATATAGATCTGTTGAACATTGAAAGTGAGTGTGCACAAGAATTTTCACACAGACAGCATAACAAGAATCTAGAATCCATCACAGAAATTATAATGCACAGGAGAAAACCAGAACACAAAAAAGCCTCACAGTAACACAGCTAACCTAGGTCTAGCAATATTTGAAACATGAGAGAATTTAAAAATCCTCAGGAAAGCCAATCACTGCGCACCAGCCCAATCCCAGCCCAATCCGCAAAAGACTAAGCATTTATTTTCAGTTATGAGAAGCTAATATTCACGAGCAGAAAGAACAAAGAAAGAAGAAGCCAGAACTTGCTTGATAGATATTACAGTAACTGCAGACCAACTAATCACAAAAATTATAATGCACAGGAGAAAACCAGAACGCAAAAAGTCTCGTAATAACACAGCCAATTACCTAGCAATATTTGAAACACGAGAGAATTTCATTCACCAATTTTTAAAAAAATTAAGAGAGTTTTGCTTCATGAATTTCCAATTGTTCGCTGCCTTGCAGCCAAAGGGTTACAGGTTTGAATCCATCCAAAGCTGCCTCGTAGGGACCTTGAGCAAGTCATTCACTCACAATTGCTTATGCGTTTCGACATGAAACTCCAATTCACTGTCCGCGCTGTATAGTCGGGAGTGCCTCTGAGTAGTAATCTTGAAGGGGCGCCATAACAAGTGCACATCCATATTACATTGTGGGGCGCGGTGGTGTAGTGGTGGCAATGTTGCCTTGAAGCCGGAAGGTTCGAGGTTCGAATCCACCTCAAGTCGCCGCGTAGGGACCTTGGGCAAGTCCTTCACTCACAATTGCTTATGCGTTTCAACATGAAACTCCAATTCACTGTCCGCGCTGTATAGTCGGGAGTGCCTCTGAGTAGTAATCTTGAAGGGGCGCCATAACAAGTGCACATCCATATTACATTGTGGGGCGCGGTGGTGTAGTGGTGGCAATGTTGCCTTGAAGCCGGAAGGTTCGAGGTTCGAATCCACCTCAAGTCGCCGCGTAGGGACCTTGGGCAAGTCCTTCACTCGCAATTGCTCAGCGCTTCAGCATGAAACTCCGAAGCAGTGTCCGCTCTGCAGTCGGGAGCGCTTCTGAGTAGATAGTTTGAAGGGGCGCTATAACAAGTGCACATACAAACAAACAAACAAACAAACAAACAAACAAATACCTACATACATAATAAAGAGAGCAGATTATGATGAAACGACAATGTTGTATTGTTTTGCGGCTTACTTAAGGAGTCCAGACCTTGCGACAAAGACTGTGGCTCTATCTTCACGTCGTCCTTGTAAGCCGGTGACATCGCCGATGTCAGATCGCCGCGGTCGCTCGGCTCCACCATAGAATAGCCGTTCATATCCGTGAGATCATCATCTTCGTGAAAGAGATCGAGCTGGATCCCAGAGTCGGACAGAATCAGTTTGTTACTCGACGGTCTCTGTAAATAATCGCCTACATTCGTTGACATAAATCCTATCGTCACATTATTTCGGTCGATGCAGACTGGTGAGCCCAGCTGGACGTTGGTGCCCATGCTGAGGTGCAGCACCACCACCACAAGGGTCCAATCGGAAAGCAGGAAAGTACGTCTGCTCCCAACGACAAAGTGCTGCGCTAAACGCCGGGGAAAGTACCATCGGGCATTCTTGTAATTCACATCTGAAACACACAAAAATGTAAATGACATAAATTGCACGTTAATGCAGAATTTGCCAAAATAAGATACATGCCAAAGTAGAGCGCAACATAGACCAAATCAACGTTTCCCAAACTTTTTTGGCCACGGAACCCTTTTAAACTTCATATTCTCTGGCGGAACCCTATCTCAAATAGGAAGGTTTTGAGCTAGCCTACACATAGCGGCTGCAAATCATTCTGATAACATATTATGAGCCTAACACAACACTCATTCGTTTAAGAGGACTGATGGCAGTTTAAAACCTTTTATACATTTTTGTGTATACATTTAAAAAAACCTCTCTGGAAAATTTTATTCCATGAAATTTACCAGTAAGACATCTTTTGTCATATTAACACTTCGCGGAACCCCTGTACTCATCTCGTGGAAGCCCTGGGTTCCGCGGAACCCACTTTGGGAAATGCTGGACCAGATGAACACATTCTGAAAACATTCTCTCCTGAATGTTGTCCTTAAAAGGATACACTATAGAAAATAGATCGTTGAGCTGAGATATGAGCCTGACAACTAAAAACTTGAATGATGTTACAGTGAAAAATTTTCATTTAACTTTCATAACATTGACCAATGTTGCGAATAGTGCATATCCTCTTATCCCGTACCAATTTCCAGATGCCGGCCATTCCATTCCCAACTCCGATCACACAGGGTAACACTCAAAGCTAGTCAACAGAAGCAATTATTGTCTGCAGGCTCTGTCTCTGCAGGGTTGAAATCATGCAAGCCTAGCTGTATTAACAATGGAGTTCCAAGGGTGCGTTCCATCTGTTCCAGGGCTCTGGCCCTGTACACTATCAGCGTTATTACAATTTAATGAACGAATATTTCAACTGATCTACAGTCGCCGAAACTTAACCACGGCTTGTCAACCAAACCTGAATTCTAAAACGCATTCAATGAAAATGCAATTCCAAATTTATGGCATACAGTCAACATCCCATAAAGACAGATCCACCTTTGTTAGAAATAAACACCGCTTAACGACACGCCCTATTAAAAGTGAATCAACAGTCAATTATCCTAATCATATAAAAACTGAGCAGCTTTGTACAATCCAGGCACTAAATGCAATCACTAAGTTCTTACAGAACCCAGAACATAACCGTTCATGCTACTAACCATAAATCTATTTTTAGCAGAAGTTCAGAACCATGTAAATCAGTTTAAATAATCTGCCGGTTCCTAAAGCATCATTATCATAAAAATGCACATTTTGAATAGCATCCATTGAAAGCTGCTTGATATGAAATCATCAGGAATCATAATCTGCTGGGGACATACAGTCAAAACCTGATTGGCCAGGAAACCACAGATTAAATCAACAATTACTGCCAATTTATAAAGTCGTAAATTCTGGGGACCTTCTGATTATAAAATTTTATCACGTTCCCTGAAAGCTTCAGCAAATGAATTTCTGACTGCTATCATCTTTCACTTAATTCAAATCCCTTTTGGACTCTTTCTTTAAACAAATTAAAAAATTATAAAGTAGATACCAGAGGCTTGGCTGACACTATTCTAAAATGCTACCCTGGTTGGCAGAAGCTAAACAACATAGATAGCACAAAAGCTGGGCAGATATCAATCATTGACAGTTAATGTACAGATAATACAAATCGTGACTAAAATAAATAAAATTAAATTGTATAGTATACCAACATTAAAATAAATTCATAAATTTCATAAAAACCAAAAACAGAAAATTCTTTAGGTTTATGTGTGCTGCATGCACCAAAAACATCAAGTCATGACACACTGAAAGAAGTCTGTTCTAGCAGTGGGCTGAGCACCTGTCAATAACACTGGTAATTTCAAGCAATTAGCACACAATGCAGTCTTGTATAAAAGTCATAACAGCATAAATTGGCCGGTAGTAGGAGGTCTATCTGCCTTTCCAAGAACTGAATCAGACGCACACATACCAGAGAAGATGATAAGTCCAGTCAAGTATTTTGTACGTTTACAGCTCATATGTTCATGGGATCTGGCAATCTAAATTCCAATCTCATTAAAGATCGTTTTCCTTCGCCCATACAGAAAAGGTCACTACATCTCTTTTTATACATACTGCTTTACAGAAGTACATAAATTAGAGAGCCAGTCATCCTACTATTTATTTAACAAGTGAATGTTAGTTATAATGGCAATACTGAAAAACAATTCCCAGTAGTGATTCATACAGATGTGGGCTAGTTGTAGAGAGACAAGACTTCAAGATAAGCTATATGAGTCGTTTTACAATCGAATTTTGCCCGACTACAATTGACGAATTTCGTGCATAAATTTGCTGTCGTGGATCCCTGTGCTTGGAATGACCTTTCCCATTCTAGGAATATTAATCCCTGAAGTCTCCTCTCCATCAACTCATTGCCTTTCCACGTGATTTTTGAACTGATACGATACAACATATTGGCAACAGAACAGGACCAACTCATAAATCTATGTTCGAATGTCCATTTGCAAATTCAACAGAATTCATGCGAATTATTTATACACTTTTCCAAATAACAACATAAGCGATACCACCAACGATGTTGGATGGCGATTTGGTCACCTCCAATAAAGGTTGGTTGCAATATTTACTCAAACGGTTGGCCCGCTCAACAATACTAGTTTCGTTAACTTCTGGTAGATACATATAAATGCACTTTTACAAGAATTGCCATCTCATATCGCTGTAGAAACTAATCACCATGCTACACCATGCTGATAATTCTGTGTAGCAACAAGCACTCCAATCACTAAGCTAGCGATGGTCTGAGGTAAAAAAACAAACAAACGGACATTCGAGCATAGATTTATAAATGAATATTTCATCTGTTAAAAATAAAAATTGCATGGCAACAACGATTACTACGATGCATAACTTTACTAAGAGTTTGGCATAGATTCAGATCCGGTATGCCAGCAAAATGGACAAGATGACGTTTTTCATCTAAATGGTTATGCCAAATCTTTGCCCTCTGACCTCTGATCATAAGGTCCATATTGGCTTAAATTGTGTACTGACTTCTATGTCACAAAAGTATTTACATAACAATGTTGTACATTTATAACAAATAAAAATTCATAAACATAACATTATTATGCAGGTCAACGAGTCAGACAAAAAAGTCAAAATAGACCCACTAAGACAGAACTGGCTCATTTACACGGTTAGTTAATTTGTGAAGTAATCGCAAAGCATCAAAACATGCACAGTGAAGTAATGAGTCGCTATTACACCTCATAGACCAAAATGTGCAAGGCTAAACATACACCAAAATGTGCAAGGCTACACATACTCACTTATGTGCCTGTTAGGATCATTGCTTTGACCAAAAATTAGGTAATTCACAAAGAAAGAAGAGGGACACACACATTGACAAGTTTGAAGGCGATTACATAATATCAATACCACTTGGAGAACTGGGTGCCAACCCAATTGTGAAATGAATTGAATGCTCATAGAAGCAACGGTGCATTCAAAAACAATTCCTAAACAAACAAATTCAGCATTGGCAAAGACACACCCCAACTCAAATTTTAAATGTGACATACTAATGGCCAAAGAAACTCCATACTAGAAACATACTATATTTTTAGAAACATATATTCATCTCAAATATCGGCAGTTATGTAGGAAAACAATGTGATGAAACAAGGATGCCAAAACATCATATTTCATCAGTCACGTCGAAAATGTACAAACATATATATAATCGAATGGCACAGCACTGTCCAAAATTCAGTTCAAAACAAGCTACATGTTTACACTTCAACTCCATATCTGGTGATTGGGGGATTGAGGAGAAAATCAATCAAACACGCCCACATGTATTTGGTGGTCCACAACGAAATCGGTATTAAGTCGAAAATTACACATCAGAGATATTTAGGGAAATAAAGTATGTTTGTGTTTTATGGTTCTTGTAAGTTTGTAGAAAAAAAGTTTGCAAAAAATAAATTTCTGTTATTTTGTTCAAAAAGACAAGTTTTAAAACTATTTCAATGTTCTTGATATACATATTATTTTGTTTCAAATAAGTTAATTAATTAATTAATTTAATTGGACCACTTTTGCCTTACATCTTGGGTTAATAAAGCTATCTAGAACAATAATTTTTGTATCATTTTGAAGTCCGAGACAAGAACTATTAAATGAAATAATATGACACTCAATATATTACAAAATCACCTTAATACTGATTTCGGTGTGTGGCGCCACTTACATGTATACCAAGATAGGAAGAACTCAAAATATCTGTCATGCACAACTGCACTTGGCTCAGATGTGACATCTAGGTTAAAACCTCAAGAAGCACACATTACAGGAAACAGAACAATGGCTAAACTATCTGGGATGTAAATAGTTAAAAATCTATGTTCATCTAAGTATGCCTCTCATCCTAGGCGTAGGAGGCGGGTTGCAGAGGGGGGGCAAATACCCTTCAAATTTCGGGTAAATGTGTTTTTCGGGCAAAAGAGGCACGGACGGGACAAAAAATTTCGGATTTTTTTCCGGCCAAACAGGCACAGGCGGATTTTTTTCGGGCACACAGAGGTAAAAAGGAAAATTTTCAGAAGATTTACAGGAAATGACTAAAAAAAGGTCATCGGATTTTTCGGACGAGAAAATACTAAGATTTTGGGCGGATGACTAAAAAAAGGTCATCGCACTTTTCGGGCAAAAATAAAAATTTTGCCCCCCCACTTCCGAAATGTCCCCTACACCTATGCCTCTCATACAAGCAATAACCCGAACAGGCATATAAGTAGGTACATGTATGTGTTTATTGTTTAGCCTTGCACAGCTCGAAGTGTGACTTTAAACGTTCCCATTTCTTGAAGTCCTCACACGACTCATCCAAAGCAGGTGTTCCATGCAATCCCGTTAAACAAAATGCTGAAGACGTAAACAGTTTGACTGGCGTTCTTCGCTGGCAATTCCCAATGGTCTAGTCTAAACACCAGAACCATGTGAGAAGAAAAACTGACGACAGGAAAACGTAAATCAAAGTGCAGTCCTGAGAGAAAGTAGAGAAAACAAATTTCGACAAGAAAGTAAATTCTTAGGTAAAGTACCGGTACACTTTAATGGTGGTGCATTGGATAACACACTGGCCTGCAGATCAGCGGACTTGACTTCGATTCCCGAAACCCCCCACCCCCGTAGGATAGAAGTGCTTTGTAGGCTGCTACTAGCGCCCTTGCACTGCAGGCCGTCTGTTCTGTTAAAATTAGCAATTTGTGTTCTTGTGAATTGTTTCAATTGCATAACTGTACACTGTAACCAGTTGATGTCTGTCAACCGGATTGTTCAATAGACGAAAACTTATATCTAAAACAAGATGGCCATACAGCATGAAATCGTCTGAGGTTCATTAGCGTATTTGTAAAGTCTATAAAAGGTATTACGTTACATTGCCACGCATACATACAGTACACGTAATCCAAGCGTAAAATGACCGAGCAAAGGAGAACGGAATCGGTGAAGGAACAACGTCAATGGAATGGCAAGTTACATAAGTGTCGTAAAACACTGGAAAGTAATAGAACCAAGGCCGTAGTCAGGATTTGATTTCGGGGAGTGTTTCTCCAGTTCTCCGTCCGAAAAAACTGATGACCTTTTTTAATCATCCGGCCGAAATCTTCAGGAAATGCTACCAATTCATTCAATTTTTTTTATATTTTTCATTTTGTGGGGTGTTTTCATGGTTTTATTTCATGGTTTTGCATCACGTACTAGTAAATGCACTATTTTATTTTTTGCATTTTCCATTTCGGGGGTGTTCAAACACCCAAAACACCCAGCCGTGCATTTCCCACCGTAGCACTAACCAGTAGCAACTATTACGCAGCAGTGACTGACTGGCATGTTGACCTAGATTCTCTACGCACAGGCTGACACGTGCACTTGTCAAGCAGCAAGCAGTCATTACTGTTCCCTCACATGCACACACACAAACACAAACACGTACACCCTATTAAAGAAATTACTAACTGCTCGGCAACAAAGTGCTCAGAAGAAATGATGACCTGGCACAGCGTAACCACGTACAAAGAAAGATTATAAATGCCCTCCACCGAACCAATTTAGATCAACCAATGAATAGTTCGGTCAGACTGGGAAAACATAACACTGTGTGTGTTGAATGCGGTGACTCAGTCAAAATGTCTATCAGACACCCACGGAGGCCCTGAATAGAGTTCAGACAACCGCTGTTCAAAACACTTCCAGGTAGCGGTCCTAGTCAGTCAAACGCCGCCCATCGAAACTATGCCTCGGGGTCAACTTTGGCTTTTTTAAAAACGTCGAAAAATACAAAGAGACAAATTTCACGTAAAGTTGCCGACAGGTAAATTTGGACGAAATGGTCGTAGAAGATGAATCTGGGCAATCCAAGGAAAAGCAATTTGGCAGAAAGAGGCAACCACAGAAAACCTAAGTGCACGAGGTGACATCAAAGCAGACCCAAAAAATTGTAAACACAGAAAGCAAAAGCACGAATAATATACGAATTTGTGAAAAACCATAAAACTGTCGACAATGGATGATCAAATTGAGGTCAAGCAGCACAGGCTACAGATGCACAGAACAAATCAAACAACGAAATTCATTAGTTGTGCAATTTATCTTAGAAAAACAACCGTGTAGAGATCAAAGAACGCAGGAAAGTGAGACGAATGAGAAAACACGACAGTAGCACTCCAGAACAGCCACTACAAAAGTACAATGAAGACCCATTTTCACACACAGATTACTCACACACAAATCCACTTGCGGTTCTGTCATACACTTGATGATACCTATTTCACATACATGTGGAACAGGAACTTGTTTGCAGTACTACGCGTTGCCCACCAACTCACAAAAATACAACGGAGGCCTTCTAAAGCAAAAATCTGCAGTACACCTGCTAGCATTTGCTCTTTCTTTTGACCGCAATGCCATCTCAGTGCTACATTTTAACCATCTGACCTAGTTCTGTTCCATACATGTTCACCTTTCATAATACATAAATATTGCACTTGATCAACAGGTGTTTTGACGCCTGTTGCACACACCTGAATGATAATCCTTGATATCATTCAGGAGCTTACCAAAAATAACCTGTGAACAATTCATCCACTGTACTTTACTATAAACCACATTTCACTTCATCCTGTAACCGACTAACCGTGTTGCGGCTTGTCAACCTGATTTATATTAAACGAATATATATATATAAATATATAATGTATATATATGTGTATATATAACTGAACATTCTCACTTGTTCTCAGTCAAAGATTTTTAATTCACAGACTAAACCAATTAGTCCTTTCAATTGCTTGATATTATTCAGATCTAAACTAGACATATCTCTTCTATTTTAAATACATGCATCCTCACACAACCTAACCGCGCCCTGGTTTCTCTGATCTACCAGATTTTACCTCAACTCTCCAATGGATCATAATTTTGTTATGATTTAACTTGAGTGACCTTGCCTCTCTCCCAATATTCTCTTCATTCAGACAAGGTGGTCTATAGCTGCTCCAAGATGTTAGAGCAGACCTGCTGACCGGACCGGTTGAAGCTGGCAACATGGCACGAGACAGACTTAGACAGAGAGTGGCTTAGACAGAGAGTGGCGTCGGACTCCTACGGGCGCTGAGCCTAAGGATGTTGATGATGATGATGATGACCTTGACTAATATAGTGGACATTATTATGATCACAGTTCCATAAAAGTTTTCACATTAGATTAGATGGCTGTCATCATATGGAGTAAGTTAAGTAAGTAACTATACCAATTGCATATATGTACATTGGAGTATGCCATAATACATCATGTAGAGTTTATAATTATATATAAAACCACATAAGCATATTTAATAATTATATACAATGAGTATAGAAGCAAAACACACTGAAATCAGCTTTAAACAATTCAGAAGAAGTTACGAAATATTTTGGGGGTGGCTTGAACCAGTAAATCACCCCATAAATATGCCCATGTACAATACATAGCATATTAGAAATTTTTCACTGAAATGTCAAAGTATTTATGTATATATAACACCGCAAGGAAAGCGTCAACAACTCAACATTCCTGCAGCACAGAAGACAAAGCTAGCGGCAACAAAGCAAATAAATAGCAGAGTAACCGAGGCCAAAGTGTCAACAGGTATTGAGGTTGATGAATCGACTTATGAATCAATCAATCAATCAATCAGTTTATTGATCCCTACTCTACTTATGTGTCGACACAAAGGGAATCGTGGAATGAACGAATAATTGAATATGTATGTCGGCATGAATTTTTAAATAGTTTGCTTTTCATATATTTGATCCAAACGCTAAACTTTCTCCTGAGGACGTGCATTTCAAACTTCCAGATCTGCAAACTTGCAATTTTAAAGGTACTCAGCAATTCAAATATTGTTTTTCTTAATTTATACACTTAATTCGCATTTCTGCAAAGCACCATCAACAGATAGACCCATCTTTTCATTTGAGGGAAACAGTGACATCGACATTATTGTGAACACGCATACGTAGATATCTAAAATAATTTATCATGACCCCATTAGCTGTATGAAAATGAGTTGACATGCGAACTGGCTTCAAATGGCTCGAGAAGTCTTCACGCAAGCAGGTCTCCACTGTATATAAACGCACTAATGGCTTATAGCCAACAAGACTGATATCAAACAACTCATCTACTACTTCTTAAAATAAGAACGCCAGCACAAGTAGATACGTAAAAAATAAATGGCGAAATCCTTCAGACCGACCAACCGCATGGTAGTCCAAAAATGAGATTATCACACAGACAGAGATTGCAGTCAGGAAGAAAAATTCATGATTCGTGTCAATCATGGTACTAGCGTGGAAGATTCAGCTCAGAAAAATACACATAAGACAGCAAATTACAGAGATTCTGTCGTTTTTACACAAACCTGCAATTTATCAATGCCACCAAAATTATTCATGCTGTGTAATAGAAAACAGCTCTAGGAAACATAATTACATATCATAATTACAATATATGCATAAGAAAAGAAAAGAAATAAGAGGTTGACTGGTAACTTATGATTCAAAATATAAGGCAAAAGCACCAAATATATCAACATATTCACCATGACTCACAATTTTTTTTTATTTAGACGACAGTAACAATAAAACACTTGAAACAATTAAGCATATCATTGCATTAGAGATTCGAGACAACAGGAAGAATTTTGCAATGTACAATAACTATGTTGCATCTATAGCTCAACAATTAAGGCAAGTTAGGCCAAAAAAAATAATGCTGTGTTTCCGGTAACAGAGCTCTAAAAAATTGGGTAGGTAGGTCGGAAAATATTTTTATTTTGGTAAAATATTTTTATACAGTGACTGTCCGAAAAATTATACCCACTACTCTTTTTTGCATAAAGGTACACGCTGCAACAAAGTACGTGTTCTAAGCAAGTATAAACTGCCTATTTCCCGACTGTCTGCACCTAAAACTGCCCTAGAAAACAATTCTATTAATTTCAATTTGACATCTTTTCTGGTAAGATAAAGTGGGAAGGGGAAGATGAGTGCGAACAGAACATCACTGCTAGGGGTCGTTCCAGATTGGCCGAGCCAGTGACTAGTTACATCTAGAGGTTGCTAGATTTATTTTCCCTAGTCACCGTTAGAGGTGGCTCAAGTGAGAATGATAAGGCTAGAGGTTTCTCAAGACTGGCAGCCAGGAAGTAGTTAGTCAGGAGTGAAACTCTAATGCAGTGTCCACACTGTAGTCGGGAGTGCTTCTGAGTAGATAGCTTGAAGAGGCGCTATAGAAATTGAGAGATCAATAAAATAAAATGAAACATATTCACTTGAAAAATGTTCTTTTTGGCCATGCTGGAGTCGGGAGCCATTCTGAGTAGTTAACTTGAAAAGGTGCTATATAAATACTTGAATGAATGAATGTTACATTCTTCACCAAAGAGTGCTCGAAATAAAAGGGAACTGCTCAGTGAGCGGAAGAGAGCAGAGTTAATAGAAGAGAGCACTCTGAGCACAAAAAGGCACAGTAAACACAAGACCACAGTGAGCAAAAGAGTGCAGAAAGAGGCAGAGAGCAAAGGAGGGCACAGTGATCACAAGAGAGCCTAGTCAGCTTAGGAATAAAGTGAGCAAAAATGGACTGTCTTAGGACAGGAAAACAGCAAGTTAAACTATAAACTTGCAGCAGGCTGTGTATAGCCATCATGTGCTACAGGCTAGATGGCCCTGTACAACTCAATGCCTGCAACGAGCTACCGTGAGAAAACCCTCCTTTCAGATCTATTACTCTTCCCCCCATCCACTCCACAACCGCCTGCTTTGTCAAACTGACCGTGGGAAATGATTGCTCTAATTAACAGACCATTATATACATTGAAAGACGGCTGCTTACGATCGTCGCCTGGCTTAGTGAAGGCTATAATTATGATGTTCCAATTGTACATCTCATATATACGGGAGGCAATGTCAGTGTAAATTAAAAAATTCCACAAAAATTTTCCGAGTTGCGGCAATAAAAGTGAGTCGGTCGGGTTACTGGAAACACAACATTAGTTTTTTGGCCTAAGATCCAACTCTATACGGAAGGCAATGTCACCGTATTATGTCAAAAAAAATATATATATATTTTACAACATTATTTGAGTCGCGGCAATAAAAGAGGGTCGGTCGGGTTACCGGAAACACAACATTATTTGTTGTTGCTTAAGTCAGAAATAAGCGAATTAAAACAGTGAATACAGTACTTACAATATCGAAAAACAATAGAGCAGTTTTTTTTACAAAAAACTGGCACAACACAATGCAGATAGAGATTCACAGAATACAAGACACGAATAAGAAATGACTATTTGGAGATTGTATAAAAACTTGCTATAAAATACATCAGATTATGAAATAACATAATTTACCTTTATATTTATTTATTTTATTTATTTATTTCTCCATTTCTATTACACCCCTTAAGGCTCTCTACTCAGAGGAGCTCCCGACTACAGCATGGACACTGCATCGGAGTTTCACACCGAAGCGCCCGAGCAATTACGAGCGAAGGACTGGCTCAAGGTCCCAACGCGGCGGCTTGAGGTGGATTCGAACCAGATACCCTCCGGCTCCAAGGCACCGACACCATCGTGCCACACAACACAACCTTACAACACAATCTTATTATAAAAGCAGTACTTGATAATGCTCCATCCTAATAAAGCCCCATGATAATTTAAAATGCACTGAAAATATTCTATATTTATACACATCATATTATATGCCCTAATAAACCATATGCACTACAAAAGTGATTCCTCCAAAGCTACATCACTGTCACACTTAGCAATCTCAGTTCAGCAAACACGAGTCTATACGCTGTGGCAGCCAGCGTAATGGACGCTCCACTTACTAAGGTGCTGACCCTCGAAACCTAAAGCCAAGTCTTGCATAGGTTGTACCAATGCAGCAAAAATATTGTTCTACTATTTAACACCTGAAAATGGACTGCAGCCAATTGTAGGCAATCAGTATACACAAACTGAATTATATTCAATGAAACATCATTACAGAAATGTTCTTGTTAAAAAAACAGTGATTTTAAATAGAACCAATTCACTCTGGCACCATGCGTAATTGAGGGCATCTATGTGTGTACTAGCACATAATTGTCTGCATATATATATATATATATGTGTGTGTGTGTGTATAATATACATATAATTATTATATATAACAAATGTAGGCACATCAGAAAACTCTACCACATTCGATTAAGTGATCAAGCTTTTATGTCATTACTCATGTAAGCATCTGGCATTCTCACAGTCCATCACACACACTAACTGAATGAATTAGCAGTCTAGCCGTCCCAGCAAATAAGCACGGTACCGCATTAACTGAAAATTTCCATATTGCGCACATTACTCAGAACAATCCAAATTGCATCCTAGTGTGTGGTCATGTCTCAAAATTATCCTGCTCTGATAAACTTTGACTGGTGGTACATTAAGAATCATACGTGTGTAGTTTAAAACAAGGCAAGAATTAGCATACCGTAGTTCAATATCGAGGATATAGTTTTCTCAACTGGTTAATGGAAAAGTAGTGATATTTCAGTACAAGAATAAATTGAAATTTAAACAAATCTAGTGACTGCCAGAAGTTTCATAAATTGCTCAAAACAGGTGTAAATAGTGATTCTTCAGTACAAGACTGCGTTTTAAGTCCGAACAAAATGCAGATTGTCATTAGCTTTGTGATTGTTAATTTAACAAAATTGTCAGCAGTGCCAAACTGCTCGAAAGCTGCCGCCTGATGTTATCAACAAACAGCCAGATAAAATAAGCCACATAACATCCAAGACAAGTGAAATCAAAGTGATTACAATTCGAGAAAACACTGACGTATTGCAGCAAATCAGGTAAAATGGTTACAATCCCGGGAATAAGAAAATTTATAAAAGCACTGGTGTATTGCCACAAGGAAAGTAAGAGGGCTAAACGTACACAAATGGATTCTGAAGTAAATGCCAATATTTCAATATCAGAGAAAAAAAATTGATTTTTAACAAAGTTTCTCGCATTTGCTATAGCCCCTTTAATCTCTCTACTCAAAGGCGCTCCCAACTGTAGCGTGGACACTGCATCGGAATGGCATGTCAAAGCGCACGAGCAATTGCTCTGATTAGGTTGTACTGTGAGAGGCGCTTTATAAATCCAAAAATAGAATAGAATTACGAGTGAAGGACTTGCTCAAGACCCCTACATGGCGACTTGAGGTGGATTTGAACCTGGAACCCTCCAATTCTAAGGCACTGAATCCACCACTGCACCACATAAATGCATGGTAAGTTGGTAAATGAACTCATTGAGTTCATTCCTTGTTTCCCATAAAAAACCTGACTGCTCAACTAATTTATAAATCAAGATTGCAACATCAACCTCTTGTGTGCTAGAGAATGTTATCCCTATTTCGGGGTGGCACGTCTCATCACGTTGTCCTTCCACATCCTGCTATTCTTTATTATGTCAGTAAGACAGCATTTCTTCAGCTATTATTAGTCCACGTTCACACTACAGGTTCAGTCATAGTTTTTCTGGCTTCTTATGAAGATCATCATTTTTTTTATTAAAGTAAATGCTGTTATTATGCCACACAAAATCCAAGACAAGTGAAAACAAAGCGGTTATATACAATCAGTTGTGACCTGAAGTCACAATTATAAACATGCTTGCCGGTGTATTGCCACAACACAAGAAGTTTTCCAGAGTTGTGGTCTCCCTTTGATGAGATGCCAAATTTCATCCCAAAACATTTCAAATGGCATGACGGATATGAAGACGCCAGGTACAGTTATCTACCTAGCAACCACTACAGTGTCATTTTTACAATTCCCTAGAATACAAGAATAATTAATTCTTGTGATACCACTTTGTTTACATACTAGTATCATTACCTAACCGCTTTGAGTACTATTACTCAGAGTGCAATTGATCAGCATTGATCCACGTCAATGATTCATGTCATGAAACTACAAAAATATATCAAACACTGACAAAACTATCATATATCTGTCAGTGGACAACCCTATTAACACCATTTCAGACAAGCCTTTAACTAGGCAAAAACCCTGTCTTGTTGATCAATGTCGAGTCTCTCAAAATCACAGTTGGTATCGCTTTCTGATCGTTTTTAAAATTCTATAAAGCTGCATCTAAACAAGTATAAAAGGTGTTTACAGTACCGTATCAATGGTCCAGCAACTCATAAATGTGCGAAATCCTTCAAGTTAACTCTTCAATCAACACTGAATTACAAAAAAACCACATGCCAAATTTATCTTCATTAGCTTTAGCTAGGTGATTGTAAACATATTCAACAGCGATAGACAAAATAATTGTCAAACGAAACAGATAATTTAACAGAGACCTTAGACTTTCAGGTCAAATATTTATACAGCTATCTCACATGTTTAAACAAGCTACAACATTATTTTATTTACCAGCTACTTATTTACATAGAATAAACAATGACCTTCTGATTTCCAACTGCTTTATGAACAGACCTACACCTGCAATGCAACTATTCTGCAACTGTGGCATGCAAAGAGTCAAGGGAGTTACTAACAAACAACTGAATTAATCATGATGTTTTAAAATAAATCTAAATGAAAATACAATGGGGTCAATTCACGCACTGCCAAAAACTCAGCATTTGTAAACAACATTAAACACAAATGGCTCCAATACCGAAACGTAAGATATATCACTCTTTATATTGCAACATGAAAGGAAGACGGGCAGAACCAACAAACATTCTCGTAAATAAATTCCTTTCTCATTTCGCAATATTTGTCTCTAAATTATGTATAAAGACTGCAGCATCAGAGCGATTGCTAGCAAATAGTTTAGTAAAGACGATCAAATGCAATGATATCAAACTCTGATGATGATAAAGTTTTCTTAAAAGATGACTGGACAGCCAAAAACTCATCATTGTCAACCATGATTGAACGCATCATCATCACTCCCAATATCGAAAGCAACAAAATCCAAACAACAGTGAGACAACAGACATGCAGATTGTTCAAGCCCATGATTAAGAAATAAACAATTTTTAAACAACATCATATAAGCTGCTCTGCTTTCGCAACTCGATTCAAACGCTGAATGTGATAAATCTACCGAATGGATTTGTTGTGGGTGCCAGTCATATACTTACTTACTTTCACGGTGCCATCGCGAACACAACACGAAACGCGAACAACACATTCAACAGTCTCCTCTTCAAGACAATCAAAGTAGCCAGAAAGACGAGGTTAATCGCTTCATATTAAACTTTCTGAAACTAATTATACTGTGTAATCTCAGCTGAATTTACCTTCAAAAGTTACCTCTTGACAGAAATTGAAAATGGCCGATTTATATAATAAATAATTATGTATTTACTAACCAAACCGCGCACTGTACGCACTTACAGAATAAATAGTCCTCTTTGTGACCAAATCTTTCTCAAAAGGACAAACAGCGATACGCGATATACAGACAGTTTGTAAAATTGCTAAAAATTTAGAAGAATCATATTGTACTATATATAAGTTATAATGAACAAATTTTAAGAATAATTCATGGCTGTGCTCGAAACTTTGTATTCTTGCGCATTTATAAATGCCGCGCGATGCACGACGGGAGAACATTAAACTATGACGCTACTTAGGCTGCACTACCGACGGTGTTTCACCCAGACAGCGGGGATGTAGTCTGCCAGCAGTAGGCCTAGTCCTACTGCCGCTGTTCGGGAAGAATTAAGGCCAAGGCCGCAACCTCCGTACCGAAAGGGATTTTTACATCATCAGGTCAATCGTGAGGTTAGGCAGGCTACAACAACCTAATGTCAACAAGATAAGCTTGGACAGGTTTCATGGAAAATAGATTGAAATTCAACAGCAGCTGTATATATAATTATATTCTATAAACTCAACAGAAATAGGTTTTAAATATTATTTGTTGATGCTTGACGACATACAGGCCTCACAGAGAGTTCACACCTAAGAATAGGTGGTCCACACATTGCAACAGCGTATTTAGGCCTTCTAAATGATGACATCCCGTAATTAGGTTGGCAAGTTCACCTTTTCAATGGCAAAGGCTATCTATGGGGCGCCCGTACGTAGGCCTACGTACCTTACGTAGGGCAATACGTATACGACCTACGTCTATATATAGGCCTAAAAGTAGACCTGGGAGTGACTTTGGTCAGCTAATCCGACCCCACTTGACCCTAAAGTGACTTGAGGTCGACTTGAAGTCGACTTCTTGGAGTCAAACCGACTTGACCCGACTTGGCAGAAAAACAACCGACTTCCGACTTGAAGTCGACTTCTGACATGGTAATGGCCATTAGTCTATAGGTCTACGTGCGGATATATAGGCCTACCATTGCCAGAAATCAAGCTAATTTTTCCTGGCAAGCATTAATTTCATATAGGCCTACCAATGAGTAATGAGGCCTCAGCACTTAATTTATGCATGAATTTGTTAAAGTTTTATTAAACCCATTTCAGGCTGTTTGCGTTTCAGTTTGAATAGTTTTTTATGCTTTTGGTCAACTATAGTAGCCTATAGACAATGCGACGGCAAATTATTAGGCCTATGAATTTTAGCTTGTCCGTTGTCTGTGATTATTCAGATTACAGTCATTGCTATTATTATTTTTATTATCAATATTAATATTAAATAAAGGTCTAAGATAAGATGGGGAACTGGCTGCACTGAATGGCGTGTTATGATAGGCCTAATTTAATTGTAATTCTGTTTTCATATTATTATTCGGCCACTAACATCATTCCGCAACTTAGCAAATAGCATTGCAAGCGCATCATCCGGCTGTATAGGCTATTACTATAGTAGCCTCGACCTATTCACTGACAGTAGGCTAAAGTCTTTTCATTGTCCAATCGGCTCGTACAGCCTACAATAGTTTTCCGTCTGCAGACAACTGCAGATGCAACGTATCAAATTTAAAGTAGCGCCAAGCGGTCGATTTATTAGGCTATAGGTCTGGTATAATTATAGGACCTAGATCCAGCTTTCTTTGTGCCGAATTCACTGACCACAATAGAAGTTCACTGATTTGCTCATGTTCATGTCACGTGCTAATATTTTAGTAACTTTTTCATCATTTTAATTAAGCGCTTGCCTAAGCGTGACGCTTTAGCACAGAAAAAAATATATGAATAGATCGGCAGACGGCAGTCTGCACGATAGCCTACCGGTAAAATAATCAGTAAGCTGTATAAGTCTCTGTTTAGCGAAGAACTCATTCATTATTGTAAACACACTACGACAGCTGCTTAAATGTTATCCTGGTCTCACGATCATTGGTTTGAAGTGACAAATTTAGCTATGTTTGTGTTTCAAGTCGGTTTAAGTCGACTTGCGGTAAAAACAACTCCAAGTGACTTCTCTCTACAAAATTCGACTTGGGGTCAGTTGCGGTGAGCAGAAACGACCCGACCCGACTTGGGATGACCAATTAAAGTCGACTGGGGTCGACTTATTGGGGTCGACTCCCAGGTCTACCTAAAAGGCGCGTACCGCATGCTGTCTCTAGGCTAATTAACCATTTATTGGGTGAACTCCGTTGTAGTTGTTAGTTTTAGCTGTAGGCCTACAATTAAAGTGCTTCGAATCTACAACTGCACATTTTGTGTAGCCTACAACTGCACTTTAAAAAAGCTCTGATCGAGGCACTCTTTATAAGAAAATGCAATGGGCCAATAGGCCTGTATCAAGCATGGGCACTGCACAAAATATCTTAAAATCTTTGCGTGCATGACTCGAGCCGTCGAGCGACTTTTCGGGACAGTCCATAGCCTATAATTATTATATATGCTATAGGAGCCGTACTGAATTGCCTACGTATACATGGGCGGAGTTTATCAGGGGCTAGGGGGGCTATAAGCCCCCAAGAAGACCCAAATTCTTTTTTAACCGTGTAATTAATGGTATCTTTTCCCGGGCTTAGCTCCCCCAAGAAGGCTTTAGCCCCTCCAAGAACGGAAACCAAACTCCGCCCATGCCTACTATAGGCTATATGCTAAGATTGATGATTAATTATAAATAGGGCCTAATGATAATAATAATAATAGTAAATGTATAATAACAATAATAATAAAAAAATTAATAATAGGATTATAGCAAGGCGTGACGATAATTACAAGGCTATTTCTGGGTTTGTACTTGCACTTGTTATAGCGCCCCTTTAAGCTAGATCCCTACTCAGCTCCCTGATCAGAGGCCCTCCCGACTACAGCGCGGACACTGCATCATAGATTCACGCCGAAGCGCTGAGCAATTGCGAGTGAAGGACTTGCCCAGGGTCCCTACGGCGACTTGAGGTGTATTCGAGCGTGCAAACCTCCGGCTGCAAGGCAACGAACGTATACCTACTACGTACACCACTGCGCGCCCCACATTTAGAGCCTTCTATAGAAGGCTCTGCCCACAATTAGGAAAATCGTACGGTGTCTACAGATGGCAGTGCACATTCTCGTTGCGCTGAACCACGCTTCATCTGTAATTTGGTCAGCGAAATAAGCGGTTTTATCTAATTAGCATCCATAATTTTGCAGGTCCAGAAATGAGTTCAACAATTTCGGCACAAAACGTCGCAGATTATGGCGAATGCTAAACTCAATATTTATTATATTTCTATGGTTTGACCTTTATCACCGGATGTAAACAGTTGCGACAACGGACCGTGACGTTGACGGAAAACTAATAATTGGGTTGTGGTTGTTTTTTATAACAAATTTTGTTACAAATTTTGTTATTAGGACTAAATCACATGAACTGCATCTCATAAAAACTAACCCGCAATGTTGTGAGGACGTTTTATACGAGTCGACTCTAGCTGCTGCTGATATTGAGCGTATTGAACACAATGAGTTGGTGGGACACTAAGAATTTGGCTAATTTCGCATCGCAGGCTCTCAAAACAGCCCAAAAGCGAATCGACAAAGTTCTCGACATTAAAGAAGACGAAACAGGTCTGGACGAACATGAAATATCCTTGTATTTTGAAAGTAGGCTAACCTGTGACGATGTAGTATGCATTTGTTTACAAAACCTGGATGGGGAACATTCTGATTTTAAAAATGGAAGTTTCGGCAAGACATTCTTCCTGTGAGACCATTAATTTTGCAAGCAACTATTGACACAGTACTTGTGTGATTAGATGCCTGTCAGAGTGAATGGAGGGTTTCCTTTTGTGGCGCCTTCGTTTATGCGCCTATTTTGGATTTCATTGGATGCTCGATAGGGTTAGCGTGTTGGTCTGTCGTCAACAGAGAGGTCATCAGTTCAAATCCCGCCAGAGCAGAAATTGGTTCGAGATTTGCGCCTCCTAACCACCTCAGGTTTAATTAATGCGCTGACCGTATACGGTGTCAATGGGAAGACGAGATTGTGAGGGAGAGGACTTTCCCGTCTTCTATGGTAGCATGAACTAATGAGCTGCATAAAACAAAATCAAGGTGCATTCAAATGTACGTGAAAGTTTCTGGCAGTTGATATACGAGTAGCAGTGGTGTTTTGATGTTTTATCGCTGTTTGCCTTTGAAAAAATGGTTTAGTATTTGCGTTACATGATTTGTGTGTGCAATAATTTGGTGTTTTTTGCCCTGGACTACCACACGATAGGTCAGAGGTTCAGGACAAATGAGATGACGGTTCTTTGTTTGCTATCTATTTTTATTGTGCCAGATCTTGATAACTGCTCAAGATTGCAAATATATATATATTTCAAACATCTCAAATCATTTGCGACTGGTTTACATTTGCGAGCAAGTTATCTACCGCGCAGACAACCTGAATTTGTTGGCGCTATGGCTTTGAACTGCAGGAAATTGCCTTAAATAATTCACTGTGTGCCGCACTCCTATTTAGTTTTCAATTTTGATTTAAATTGCATTTTTCAGCATTTAACATTTGAATTGTAGATCCAGCAAACGCATCCCTTACTTTGTCATCTGGCGCAGAGCAGTCATCCGATATCCAGACTGCAGCAGCTGTACAAGGGGATAGTTTCTTTGATTCGTGGTTGGGCGATGACGTGTGGTCGAGCAGCGCCAATTCGCTTGCCCCAACGCAAACTACGCCGGTGTCATCCGAGGGCGTATCGACATCCGACCCAAGCGAATGGAAGCCGAAACTTCTGTCCGGCAGAAATCGGCAGATAACGCCTGAGCTCAAGTCGAAGTCGGAATCGGGGAGAGTGACTTCGTTAAACATAGCTGATGCTGGAGGAATTGAAGCCAAGGAGATTGATGTAGAGGATGAAATGGGAAAGGAAAAGGAGGCAGTCGAGGAATTGGATGATTCGCACGAAAAATTAGCAGACGGCCGATCGCAGTTGGGTTTTACGACGTCGTTTAAGTCGGCCTTTGAACAAGTTCGCCAGTCGAAACCGACGACTGAAGAAGATGTTGAATCTTCGAAAGATCTTTGCCAGACACAGACGGAACCTGATTCACGATTACTTACGTCATTCGTCAGAGAGGAAGAAAAATCGGTCATTGCCGAAAATGAGTCGTCCTCAGAACCTGTGCGACATGTTGACGTCTCAAAAACCCATCCCTATCAATTGGATGGTAAGCAGACGTCCTCCGTGATGCCAGAAGCTTGCCTTGATGCGAGAACAGTACCAACAGCCAGCAGAACAGATTCCACTGTAGAGCAGATCCTGGATGGTGAAGCGCAAGAAACTACTGCGGTATCCGGAGATTCGCAGCACGAGTTATCTGCACCTCAGATGGAGGATGACGCAGGATGGGACGATGTTAATCTCAATCTATTAGCCCAAGATACGGCAACTAACTCAGACGATTTCGAATTGGCGACCGACATGAAAGTTCCTGCTCTCGCCGAGGTTGCCAAGGATTGTTCAGATGATGCGGCCACGACCCAGCTCGTTGCGCCAGAATCCAATGCAGCAAACATTGTCGAGGATAGCTTGAAACCAGATATAAACTGGGCTGATGTGAGTATGATTAGTGGAGACACTGCCCAGAGTGGAGAGCTAGACAAGGAAGCAAAGCCGAATGTATTCGATTCAAAGGGCGAGTTGTCTTCCGGGCTACGGGACGTCACTGCCTCGGTTACATCCAACACGAGCGGGGGAGATTTTGCGGATAAGAAGGACGCCCTGAAGAGCGTTTCCAGTTCGATGCTGTCGTCATCGTCGGAGACCGACGTCGGTCTAAAGGACGTCATGTCGTTGGAAGGAAGTCTAGCCGCAAGCGACGAACTTTCAGAGGGCAACAAAACTCTGACCGCAGACGATTTGGATACGACGCGAGACGATACGGACATCGACGAAGTGAAGCAGGGCGAGGAGCTCGAGAGAAGTCAGTCGATAGCGGTTGAAAGCACGGACGCACCCGACCGCGATTTCGTGACTTTTAAGATGGGCGTGGACGAAACAGAAGGAAACGAGGAAGAGCCACGGCAGACGGAGGAATGTTTAACGACGGAAAGTCCGACGTCGTGCGATGCGGCTGCTGACAATCTTACGGAGTTAACGGTGGAGTCGAGCGATAAGTCGGAGCCAGCGAAGAACGACGACAGCCCTCGAAGCGAGATGAGCGGCAGCAGCTACGTGCGGAACCTCCTGGAGGAGGCGATGGCCGAAAGCAGTCGCGGCAGCAGCAACACGGACAACTCGCACGGGTCGGAGGCCATCCGGGAGTCGGAATACACGAGCGGTCACACTTCCGCCGACGAAATCGACACCACGACAAGTTCCGACATCGAAATCATCTCGCACATTTCGACGCCGAACAGCAACTTCCGGCCGCTCGTCATCGACACGAAGCCGTACGACGTTTCGCCGAGCAAGGCGCACGCGTGGAGCCGGTCAATGCGCTCCGTCAGTCCGCACGGTCACAAGCGATCGGACAGCGGATCGAGCGCGCAGAGTCTGCAGAGTCGGAACGGCGAGGAGCTCGTGAGTCCGGAGGGTGGGCTCCACCGAGCGAGTGGTGGAGACGATCACCCGTTGATGGACGATCGAACGTGGAGGACGCTCGATCATCGGTCGCACTGCCGGAGAAATCCGGGAGTCGATGTGAACAAGCGTCCGACGTCTGGAACAAGTGACCAAGGTGACCATTTCTACTTTATTTATTTATTTCTCCATTCCTATGGCGCCCCGTCAAGCTCTCTACTCAGAGGCGCTCCCGACTACAGTGCGGACACTGCATCAGAGTTTCACGCCGAAGCGCCCAAGCATGGATTCGAACCTTGAACCTCCCGGCTTCAAGGCAACGACGCTACCACTACACCACTGCGCCCAGCGATATCGTATCTAAAAATTTATAAAGCGCCTCTTGCAGCATAGACCATTCAGAGGCGCTTCCCCGGCGAATGAAGACGTCTTGAGATAGCGAGGGGGTGCATGGAAAAACCCAGACATGAGGTTTGCCCTTATAATAGTGGAAGGCCATTCCATGTGGAAGGTCATATTACAGCAAATGCTTGAGTTATGTGGTTGGATGTGTTTGATTTCGGGCCCATTTGGTGTGTTGTTGTTGTTGTTTCGGATATTGATCTGCATGTTACCACAGAGATTAAGGCCGAAGCAATAAAAATGTTGACCTTTAGAGGCGTTAAGATGGCAATGACATTTAATGACAGATTGATATTTTGTGGCACATCTAGAATAATTATTCAATAATTACTGAGTGTCTGTACGACAGATGAAAGGTCTTCCTATCTTTCTAGTCTGTCCATACATTGAGCACGCTTTTGATGTAAGACCTTTCTGTCCTTACAGCAGGTGACTCTGACGAAGAATCAGTTATGTTATAAAAGCAGAAAACCTGTCTGACACTGCAAAGCTTGTAGAACTTTTTTGTGATTTAATTACCATACATTACGTTACATTTTAAGTCTCTGGATAAATATAAATGTGAGCTGGATGGATTGTAGAATGTGAGGGAATTTGATTTTAGCGAGCTTGAAAGAGTCGGTGTGGTGAAACAAATAAGTTTATACTTCTACCTATGAACATTGTCTATTAAAAAAAGCAAAAAATATATCCTAGCTGCTGCCAGTGTGGTGATGACTTTTGGGCATGCCTAGGTTCATCACTCCGTCAGCTTTGCCGAGCAGGTGTGCTTCTTGTCGTTCCACCTGTACGAGGCAGAACTGCACCTTTTCAGTCCGACACTCTGGAATGGGCTTCACTTGGCACTGCACTTACTTCCCAGGGTCCACTCTGACATGTTGTCTTGTAAGCTCAAACCTTTTAGCCTTGCTGTGGTTGGGAGTACCTCTGAGTAGTAGCCTTGAAGAGTTGCTATGTAAATTTCTGTGATGAAGGAATGAATGAATGAATGTTGTATATAGTTACCCTATGAATAGTTTTGATTCAAATTTTATCTCAAAATATTCAGTACACGTAGAATGAGGTGAGGAATAGATATTATATGTTCATGTTAGCTGGAAGATTGTAAATTCTGTGTTTACAGCGTAACTTTGTCTAAATTGCCATTGTTCATTGTGTAATGCATTTGTTTTCTTCTGGCATTTTACAGATGCATCTAATAATCCATATGAAACTGAGAAACTACTTAAGGTTTGTATTTGTACTATATAAAAATAATATTGATATAAATGCTTTATTGTTGTGCATTATAATATATTTGTCCAACAGTTACATCTTATATGTGACACTATGTGTATATAATGCACATATAGATGCACATATATATTTTCATGCTTTTACTGTACAGTGAACATAACATGGTGTGATAAAACGAACACAGAAAACATCTGTACATATATAAGTTTTGTGTGTTCGTTTTATCACACCATGTTAAGTTCACCGGCTGAATCAATATGGTAAATTGTAGAAGTTGGCTGACATGGCTATGGTGCTGGATGCACGAGAGAAGAAACAACTCGAGCTCAGCCAAGAAAACATAGATTTGATGGAGACGAACAACATTCTCAAGAAGTCAGTGTCTGCAGCTGGTTTTACTGCATTGTAAAAAGAGATTTATAGATTAGCATTTCGTGCACAAAAATGACACACACACACGCACGTGGGGCGCGGTGGTGTAGTGGATATGTTCGTCGCCTTGCAGCCGAAAGGTTGCAGGTTCGAATCTACCTCAAGTCGCCGCGTAAGGACCTTGGGCAAGTCCTTTACTCGCAATTGCTCAGCGCTTCGGCGTGAAACTCTGATGCATGGTCCACTCTGTAGTCGGGAGCGCCTCTGAATAGGGAGCTTGAAGGGCCGCTATAACAAGTGCACATGCAAACAAACAAACAGTGTTTCAGTTCATGATAACCTACTCGATAATTCTTGTTTTTTGGGCTATGAAATACGTGTCTTTCTTTCTTGTTCCTGTTCTTTCTTCTGTAGACCATTCTTAATTGTATAAATGTTGTTGTGCACTCATTGGAGTTTCTACTTAATTTTTTTGTCGCTGTAGATGTTATTTATGCTTAAATTTAAAAGTATTTGCTGGTCAAAGATGTTTTTTGGCAAATTTTAAGGACTGGCTTTGTCTAAATAAATTGATGAAGCTGGCCAGTTGAACTTTAAGAGTGTGTGTAGTATGTGTTTCGTATCCACACATGGTTGTAGGGCCGTCCATCTGGAATGACCTCTCTTCAAAGCTACGTTTATTCCATCTGACCAATAAAACTTTCTTTCACAAGTCTCTCAAGTCTTTTTTTATTTTACTGTGGCTGGATTGGGTGCGCTCCTGAGAAAGTTTCAATGGATGAATGATTATGATTTTGTATTTACATTACCTGTGATTTGATTTAGGCTACATGTGGTTATCGTTTGTAATGACTTTTCAAAACGTTTGTTGAAGCAGACGTGTGGGTCATTCAGTTTGCACTAATGCACTTGCTACGTTTTTCTTTTGCAGTCAGCTGAAGCAGCTGGAAGAGGCGCGCGAGGCGGAACTGGAAGACGAGAAACAACTCTCCGAGGAATTTACGAAGAGGATCGCCGATTCGGAGAAGAAGCTTCAGATGGTACAGCGGGAAAAGGAGATTCTGAAGAAGGCTGTGCAGGACTTGGAAATGGGAAAGAGGTGCGTCATTTCATGTGCTGCGAGTGAATTTGCGAGTGAATTTACAAGTGAATTTACGAGTGAATTTACAAGTGAATTTACGAGTGAATTTACTGGACTGCATAAGAAGGGTAGTCATTTGAGCTATTCCAAGATGTATGGAGTGTTAGCAACTTCATATTTCTAGCACTGCAACATATGGACGAGTGATGAGTCATATTTGTAACAGCCCGATCTTCATTGTGACAGTATGCATGAGCACTTGTTATAGCGCCCATTCAAGATTTCTACTCAGAAGCACTCCCGACTACAGCAGGACACTGAATGGGAGTTTTACGCCGAAGCGCATGAGCAATTGTGAGTGAAGGACTTGATCTCAGGGTTCCTATGCGGTGGCTTGAGGTGGCTTTGAACCTGCAACCTTCTGGCTCAAAGGCACCAAACAAATCTCTAGACCACCGTGCCTCACAGCGTACATGGAGTTTGTTCATTTTATAGCTAAGCTTGCTTGGACTCGTAAATGGAGCAAAAATTTCAGGTTTTTTCTGGCGCTATCTGGTAGACTTTCGAGTCCTTGATCTCTGGGTTTGCTGTCTTGCACTTTGGTGATTGAATGTGAAGTTTATCTGTAAAATATTTGACTAAAATGTAATGTTTCCACTTTTCGATTAAGTATTTCGAAGGTGACTGTTTGATGAATTTGACCATATTTAGTTATAAGCGAGTTTTTTTCCTAATTTTGTGTTGGGTATATTTTGTACAGATCTGAAAATGTTATGACCGAGAAATTGCTGAAAGAGAAGGAGCAGGTCATAGCGGAGCTGCTTGAAGAAGGTAACTAGAGTTGAAATTTGATTTTTGTGTGCTCTGGTTACACAATTTTGTCGCTTTGAATTGTTTAACTGTGGATTGTGAAATTGGAAATGTTCTGTTACTTGACTAGTAAAAGTAGATTAGAATAAGTTTTTAAGTGGATTGGAATAAGTTTTTTAATTAGATTAGAATAAGTTTGTAAGTAGATTAGAATAAGTTTGTAAGTAGATTAGAATAAGTTTGTAAGTAGATTAGAATAAGTTTTTAAGTACCATTGATTAGAAAAAAATTTTAAGTGGAGGACTTTTGCAGTTTGTGTCTTTGCTGAGGTCTTACTACTGGTAGCTTTTATAATTAGAATGTTCTTTTATTCAATATCTGACGAACTTCTTGAATTTGCTTAGATGTAATATATGACAACAGCAGACATCAACAGATGGGGCATAGAGTAGCTGTGTTACCGATTTGAAGGAGATTTGAACCCACACTTATCGTGGTTGAAGGCAGACTCTTAACCACTGAATCAGTCTGTCACAATATTTCTTATGATTGAAGCCATGGATAATAATGAATCTTCTCCGGACATCTTCTTGGATCTTACAGAAGCCTTTGACATCGTGAACCACAAAATTCTTGACGTGTAATATTTTTTCATGCGGCAATGTGACACCCAAATACTGCACAAAGTTTTTTATAGTCTGCAGATGTGTGATGTCAAATGCATTAGCCTTTGTCAAGCTTAATTTCCTGGAGATGTGATTGCAAAATTCTTTGTATTTTGATGGTTTCAGGAGAGAAATTGTCTAAACAACAGCTGCAGAGTAACAACATTATCAAAAAACTTCGCAGTAAGGAAAAGGACAATGAGACGACCATCAGAACGCAAAAGTATGTTGTCTTGTTTTGGATAAATGTTGAGACAGATTTGGCATTAGGGTCATTCCAGCTCAACTCAACCAATGCCTCCCACTCGACCATCTCCGATTTGGCTGAAATTTTATCCACATGTTGCTGGGTATATTGGATGGAAAAATCCAAAATCTTTAAGAAATATTTCAAATACTTTCCAAGATATCGTGGATTCCGTGACCCCACCCCCCGAAGGCATTTCGCGAAACTTCGTGATGTCCACTTTTTGAGAGTTAATATCTCTAAAACGGTTTTACCAAATTGGATGATTTTTTTTATGCCTATACAGTTTCTTACATAGATTACAGAAATATAAAGAAAGTTATTGTGTGCCCTCTAATTTCAGCTGAATTAAATATCAAAAGTGCCTTCATATTCATTTTATATCGGAGTTTTGCAATAATCAGTGATCAATATCTCCATATATACCAGGCACAATGCATTCATATTTTATATGCATACTGTCTATGTGGCTGGCAATTGCCTGGCAAAGTTTTACTTCATCACTAATACCCATTTGCTGGATATCTGCTGTCAAAGTTGACCAGATCCTACACGGGGGGTCGAAAAGAAAAAATATTCCCAAAAAACATCAGAAAAATATATAATTTTTATTGCATTTTCTGATAGAGCATAGTTGAATTGATAAGTGTTCCAAAAATCCCAATGGCGTTTTTTGTTTTAAGAAGTTTACAGTGTGCCAAAAATGGTCGTTTTTTGGTATCGCGAGTTGCATGCATTGGCGGTATTTGACAAATTTGTCAGCATTATCTATCAGTAAAGAAAGCTGTGAAACCATTGTTATCATTTGTATAATGTAAAAGATATATTACTAAGTTATGCTTGTTTAAGCTACAACAAACATTTGCATTTTTTCATCATAATCAAAATGAATTTTGAACCAAATATAGTGTTCATTAGTCCATGAAACTATATACCGATGCAAGCCAACAATGTACAAAGTTCTGTTAAAGTCACAGAGTTCTAAGTAAAAATGATTAATTAATGTCATTTTTGCATTAGCATCATATATTTTGAAAGTTTTTCTGTGCATAGGTGGAAAATGTCAGCACAGTCTTCCATACTGAATTGTCCAGCTGGTATTCTCGTGCGCTGTTACTCCGTGCTTGAGGTGCTTGCACTTAGCAGAGTACATGTTCCAATGGAACCCAGCACATGTCATCATGCCGTGGCCAAGTCAGACGATAGGCTGGCTTTTTTTTGCACTGGTCAAAAATTTGACGTAGTAGCATCCAATCTGGAGGTCTCAGTTGCTACCTCTGAATTGTTTGTCAATAGATACTTCTCACATGAGTATTAGACGCTTTGAAACAGGGATAAAAAGATCATGGTAGCACTATATCTCTCTTCCAACCTGAAGTCCTTTGCATGCTGCTCAATTGATCGGGGCTTGCAGACTTGCACATGCAGCCAGTCACTTTACTGTTCCTCCAATTCCATCACAAGCACTTTTTCCATGTGATGCAGCATCATATTCAAAGTCAATATAAAAACTACAAAAACTATGTTAACCTGACCCACCACAAAGTTGCATGTGCAAGTCTGCAAGCCCCGATCAATTGAGCAGCATGCAAAGGACTTCAGGTTGGAAGAGAGATATAGTGCTGCCATGATCTTTTTATCCCTGTTTCAAAGTGTCTAATACTCATGTGAGAAGTATCTATTGACAAACAATTCAGAGGTAGCAACTGAGACCTCCAGATTGGATGCTACTACGTGTCAAGCTGGGTTGTATGTGGCAGCAATATATGACAACAACTGGTACATTGGATTAATAACAGACCGGTCAGAAGAAGAGGATGTACTTGTCAAATTTTTGACCAGTGCAAAAAAAAGCCAGCCTATCGTCTGACTTGGCCACGGCATGATGACATGTGCTGGGTTCCATTGGAACATGTACTCTGCTAAGTGCAAGCACCTCAAGCACGGAGTAACAGCGCACGAGAATACCAGCTGGACAATTCAGTATGGAAGACTGTGCTGACATTTTCCACCTATGCACAGAAAAACTTTCAAAATATATGATGCTAATGCAAAAATGACATTAATTAATCATTTTTACTTAGAACTCTGTGACTTTAACAGAACTTTGTACATTGTTGGCATGCATCGGTATATAGTTTCATGGACTAATGAACACTATATTTGGTTCAAAATTCATTTTGATTATGATGAAAAAATGCAAATGTTTGTTGTAGCTTAAACAAGCATAACTTAGTAATATATCTTTTACATTATACAAATGATAACAATGGTTTCACAGCTTTCTTTACTGATAGATAATGCTGACAAATTTGTCAAATACCGCCAATGCATGCAACTCGCGATACCAAAAAACGACCATTTTTGGCACACTGTAAACTTCTTAAAACAAAAAACGCCATTGGGATTTTTGGAACACTTATCAATTCAACTATGCTCTATCAGAAAATGCAATAAAAATTATATATTTTTTTGATGTTTTTTGGGAATATTTTTTCTTTTCGACCCCCCGTGTAGGATCTGGTCAACTTTGACAGCAGATATCCAGCAAATGGGTATTAGTGATGAAGTAAAACTTTGCCAGGCAATTGCCAGCCACATAGACAGTATGCATATAAAATATGAATGCATTGTGCCTGGAATATATGAAGATATTGATCACTGATTATTGCAAAACTCCGATATAAAATGAATATGAAGGCACTTTTGATATTTAATTCAGCTGAAATTAGAGGGCACACAATAACTTTCTTTATATTTCTGTAATCTATGTAAGAAACTGTATAGGCATAAAAAAAATCATCCAATTTGGTAAAACCGTTTTAGAGATATTAACTCTCAAAAAGTGGACATCACGAAGTTTCGCGAAATGCCTTCGGGGGGTGGGGTCACGGAATCCACGATATCTTGGAAAGTATTTGAAATATTTCTTAAAGATTTTGGATTTTTCCATCCAATATACCCAGCAACATGCGGATACAATTTCAGCCAAATCGGAGATGGTCGAGTGGGAACCTTTCTCAAAATTGGTTGAGTTGAGCTGGAATGACCCATTAGTTGTTGCTCCATGTACTTTCTGCTCTATGGAATTTATGATGTGAAGTTTGGCAAAAAAATATTTATAGTTTTTGGTAAGTTTGATGATATAAGGAGTATTGTAGCTTAGCTTAAGTAGTCCTTCCGTGCAGATCTGCACATCTGGCAATGCAGTTTCTTCAATCCACTCTGTTCATAATTACTGTAGATAATTACTTATTAAATATTTTGCTTTTCATTATGAATCTCTAAGCTGGCAGAATTTGGTTGTGTTAATGTATCTATCTAAGAAAGTTGTAAGGCTGTGTCATGTTGGCACTGTAGAGTTCACCACCTACCCTCCGTTGTACTATCGAGTAGAACTGAAAAGCTGTGGTTATTTGTACACTACATAACATCGCATATCATGTTAAACGATGCACATGTAAGAGATGATCGTGCGTTGTGTGCGTTCTAGGCAGCGTGTTGATGAACAGAAAGAAGAAATCGAACGTCTCGAAGGAATCTTGGAGGTTAAAGTCGATACCGAAAAGAAGCACGTCGGTTGGTTTAAACCATTGACAGATTTATTAATTATCAGACTGTTAAGCACTAAACTAATTAAACTAGTATGTAAACTGCTCTGATAAGCTGTTAGAATTGCAGATATTTATGTGTAAATATGGATATACATTGGGTATCGAAGGACGTCGTCAGCTACGCTCTGCTGATAAGAGAGTCCTCTTAGTTCCTTTTGCTCGTACTACTACCATGAAGAATCGGGCCTTTTCTGTGGTTGGCCTAGTGGTCTGGAATGGCCTTCCTTTTTAGCTACGCCTACACCCTGGTACTCTACCAGGATCCTTCCTTACTAAGCTTAAAACTGTTCTGTTGGCCACGCTGGAGTCGGGAGCGTCTCTGAGTAGTTTTTTTTCTTTAAGGAGCGCTGTATAAATGTCCGAATGAATGAATGAATGACTGAATGTGATCTGTGTACAAAGTAGGAAGCATCAGCTCTTAGAAAGAACATATTATTGGGATTAAGAACATGTTCCTTAATGGCTGCCTATTGACTGATGTTCATGCATTCGCACACAATGACACAATACAATATGAAATGACACAATACAATATGACTGCATTTTTGTAATGCCCTTATTTCAAAATTCAAAGTGCACATCCTGTCCATGATGACTTAATGGTTCCTTTCACTCGCTCTGCAACAATGCAGAGGCGTTCGTTCTCTGTGGTTGGTCCAACAACCTGGAATGGACTTCCTTGACTATGCGACACCTCCCAAGCTCTTCTCAGTTTCACAAACTGTTGTACTATTTTTTTCGCTTGATCTCGGCCGGGAGCGCCTCTGAGTAGGTACCTTGAAGGGGCGCTATATAAATTACGATTGATTGATTGATTGATGCCTGTGTGGTGCATGTGCAATTGTATTCTGTGCAGAACTTGCTCACAGCCCTACACAGTAACAGCCTCGGATAAGGTTTGAGTCTGTCTTTCCATGTTACAGGTCAACCTCTAGCCAATTGACGACCTCATGATAAGCTATCATGTCATGTAAAGATTTCAAAATGACTTTTCCTTAAGAGGTTGATGTACGCAGTGGCCAGCTTCTACTCGTTTATTTTTAAAAACCTTCTACTAGTTTATTTTTAAAAACCTTCTACTTTTTTATTTTAAAAACCTTCTACTTGTTTATTTTTAAAAAACCTTCTACTTGTTTATTTAAAATAACCTACTTGTTTTGTTTTTAAAAACCTTCTACTCGTTTATTTTTGAAAATCCCTGTATACATCTGTTTGCATGTTCTGTTTTGAAATTTTATGTATGCATGCATGTGTACTGACTTAGCCATCTGTGCATTCTTTTTACACTTGCTTTACTAATTTGGGGAGGTTGTGAACTTTTCCTGTGTAGCCATTCAATGTTGAAGATCTGGTGAATTTTGTTGTTGACAGATACGATTAATCAGCTGAATATGGCTTTCAAGTCACAGGAGGATGAAGTAAACAGACTGAAGGTTTTTGTGACTTCATTCCGATTTCATTTTGATTAGTTTGATCACTGATTAATTCACATAAATTGTTTAGAGATCTTAAATAAAGTGATTAGTAGATTAATTAATAACAAACTTTTGATTAGACCTAATACTGAAGTGTGCGATTGTCCATTGATTGGCGTGCCAGACTTTTGACAGGTCATGGGTTCAATTTCCAGGTCATGGGTTCAATTCCCAGGTCATGGGTTCAATCCCCAGGTCATGGGTTCAATCCCCAGGTCATGGGTTCAATCCCCAGGTTATGGGTTCAATCCCCAGGTCATGGGTTCAATCTCAGGTCATGGGTTCAATTCCCAGGTCATGGGTTCAATCCCCAGGTCATGGGTTCAATACCCAGGTCATGGGTTCAATCCCCAGGTCATAGGTTCAATCCCCAGGTCATAGGTCAAATCCCCAGGTCATATGTTCGATCCATAGGGGAGGTTCAATCCCAACTTTTCTTGTGGATTTTCTGATCCATCTGCATTGTGCAACCCCCTCCCAATTTATAAGCTATTACGAATGCATGACCACATGCTGTTGGTGGGAGGATAAGAGGGCGAGGAAGAAGACTGATCAGCCAAGTTTATAATGTTGAGGCTGAGATCATAAATGAGTCACAAACACTTTCGTCTGTTAATGTCTCTTAGAGTTAGCTTAAGGAACTACTTTTCTCTGTCTGTTTGCCTATGTATGTCTGTTTCTCTAGAGCTCTGCCTGTCTGTCTGTCTCTCTCTTCCTTTTTCTGTTGTTATGTACATTATACACCATAACACCAATGCTACAGAAGTTACTACATTATTAGTATTATTAATCCTTTACCCGTTTGCCCCGAGAATATCCGCTGAAAACGGGCTTAAATTTTAAAAATGAACCGGTATAGTTTAAGGAGTTTTTATATAGTTCACCTGCAAGTTAAACTACTCAGAAGTGCTCCCAGTTCAAACCATGGCTGAAAAATGTAAATTAGTCAGAATATTTAAATCGATTTAAAGATTGAATTTAAAGTTTGTTATTATGCGCTCTATTGTGCATTTTATCATTTATATTTTGGAAAAGTTTTTTTTTATGAAATACATTAGATCGATAATTAATTCGATATGCTTGATTTGTTTTTCTTTGTGTAGAGTGAATTGGAAGATGCTGTTGAAAAGGCGAGGAGTCTGAAGGTGACACTAGATAATTCTTATAAGTGAGTACAAATGGTTGCTTATCTCGAAGAGAAATTTCTTGTTGATTTCAGCATGCATGTATGTACATGTATATGCACTTGTTATAGCACCCCTTCAAGCTCCCTACTTAGAGGCGCTCCTGACTACAGTGTGGACACTGAGTCGGAGTTTCATGCCAAAGTGCTGAGCAATTGCGAGTGAAGGACTTGCCCAAGGTCCTGCATGACGACCTGAGGTGGATTCGAACCTACAACCATTCGGCTGCAAGGCAACAAACATACCCAATACACCACCGCGCCCCATGCAGTCTGTTGCATTTGAGGAGGTATTCTGTTTTAGATTTTTTCTTAAACTCTGATGTGTACTGTGTATTTCTTTTGAGGGAAACTTCTGAGCAAGACTTACATTCATGAGTTAAAATGCTGGTACCAGTTTGCATGATGTTTTTCTTTCGAGGGAAATGAAAACCAAAAGTTTGTACTTGGATTTGTAAGATATATTCTGCCGTGCTAAGCAAAAAGACAGTAACTCAGACTGTAACGGTAAGGAGTTACTGTCTTTTTGCTTAGCACGGCAGTATTATATAGGTTTCTTGTACGTGAGGAATGTCTTGGCTGGAATTTAACTTGTCTTGTGGTTTTCTTTCTAGGGAACTTAATTATCTAAGCCAGAAGTTTGTGTTGCACTGTACTGCTAATGATGATAATAATAATGGTGATAATGATAACAATAATAATAATAATAATGGTGATAATGATAACGATAATAATAATAATGGTGATAATGATAACGATAATAATAATAATGGTGATAATGATAACAATAATAATAAGCCGCGTTGGTTACATCTGATCAATCAAACTTTGTTTCCTAAATATCTCAAGTCGTTTTATCTTTGCTATGACTGGGCTGGGAGCATTCCTGAGACGATTTCATGAATGGGAGATATAATATAAACCCATAGAATGAACGAATGTGATATTTGTGATGTCTTGCTTTCAAGGGAGATCTCTGAGCTGCACCGGGCGCGTGCGACCGATGTAACCGAAGCGCAGAAGTATGCGCTCAATACAGAGATGCAAGTGAAGGAGCAGCTGAAGCAGAGGCTGGAGGAGCATCAGCATCAGTCGAAGCAACATCAGTCCGCTCTCATCACACAGGTGCGCCTTACTCGTTAACTACCTTTACAGGTGTCGTTAAACCTGACTGTCGGAGTAGAAGAATGCTCTATTTTTTTTATATCTCTCAGTAGCTAAAGAGCCAGCTACTTTATCAGAGATTATAAATCACTTCTTCAAGAAACACACGCTTTTTATTTATTTATTTATATGTATTTATCCATTTCTATAGCGCCCCTTAAAGCTCTCTACTCAGAGGCGCTCCCGACTACGGTGCGGACACTGCATCGTAGTTTCACACCGTAGCACCCAAGCAATTGCGAGTGAAGGACTTGCTCAAGGCCACTACGCGGCAACTTGGGGTGGATTCGAACCTCAAACCTTCCGGCAACGACGCTACACCACCGCGCCCCACATATAACGATGTAAAATCAGGATTGAAAAATGGTCTTTAAACTCTTGCAAAACGATGTTAAAGAAAGACTCTGAAGTTCTGTAAGTAAGATGCTACTCAAGACAATTAGACAGACTGATGCTTGGTTATTATTTGCAGACATGCAGCATCAAGATGTTGCTTGATTTATTCTGCACAGACCTGTACATTTATTTATTTATTATAACATTTATTTATTTATTATAACATTTATTTATTTATTTTAAGATTTATTTATTTATTATAACATTTATTTATTTATTATAACATTTATTTATTTATTATAACATTTATTCATTTATTATAACATTTATTTATTTATTATAACATTTATTTATTTATAACAGATATTTCTTTATTATAACATTTATTTCTTTATTATATAACATTTATTTATTTATTATAACATTTATTTATTTATAATAACATTTATTTATTTATTAATAACAGTTCTCATGTAATGCTGCGATTTTACAAATGCAGAACAACGTCTGGTTGAAAGTTATTTGAAAACTTCTTTCGTTGACTTTTCTTGAACAGATCGAAGATCTTCAGCTGAGTTTATGCCGCATGGAAAAGGAGCACGGAAGAAGAGAGGATATCCTACGACAAGAAATATCCGACCTCCAGCAGGTACGTGACGTGTGCACGATGCGATATTCCATAACAGTTAAAAAAAGTTTCTTCAAAACGAGTTTCCAAGTTCATAAAATTTGTGGTACTGTCGCAACTATTAAACCAACATATTAGGAGTGGCTGAAATTCTCACTGCTTGCTCATTCAATTTATTTAGTCTTCTGAACATAAGCTCACTGACTGATTGTAAAATTGTTGTGTTGCTAAGAAGATTAAAATTGTTAGTGTCTGAACACTTTTGCTGCACTTTTAAGGAACTGCTTTGTCTCGTCAGTGTTTAATAACATATGATGCCTTTGCTTTTTTAATCAAATCTAATCTTCGTTTGTTTAAAAATTGAGACATATCCGGGTGATGCATTGCACCCAGTTGCATTTCGAACAGACATAAAATTGATGGAAAAAATTGATGTGAACACAACAATGTATGTACTGATGGCCAGCAAGGAGGACCCTCAGAATAAACATTTTAGCATCGTTTTACTGGTGGAATGAATGGGTGTGGTCTAGGGCATTTATAAGTTATCTACTAAGTGGTTTTTTGTTAAAGACCTGTGCAAAAAGTCTTCAGGACGTGATTGACATAAAGGAAATGTAAACAGAATTGTTTACTATGCATGCATTGTACACGTACAAGCTTCTTTCAATTCAAAGATTGCATTCTTGATAATGCTATTATTTAGTGAATGGGTAGAAAGGGTGTAGTGAAAGGGTATTATCTCTGTAGTGAAAGGGTGTTCTCTATGTAGTGAAAGGGTGTTCTCTCTGTAGTGAAAGGTGTGTTCTCTGTGTAATGACACTCCACTAAAAGTAGCATCCATGTTCTTCATGTTTAAGCGTTTGCAAGAAGCCGAAGAACGAAACCAAGAACTTACTCAGGGCGTTTCTGCGGGTAAGAACAACAATTGCTTCTGTTCACCGACAAATTACGGTTTCGGTTATTTTTAATTGTTAATAGTTAATAATTGCTTCCAGATGCATTATATGCACGTAAATTGACTGAAATTGAATTTTAATAGGATTTATTAATTATTGGCTGAATTAAATTTGATAGAATTTATTATTGTCCTTAACTTTTTATCTGTTCCATCGAGTGGTTGAAAGTTAGGTTGAAGGTTTTATTTCTAGTACGATGTTTGAAGCATTTCTGAAGACATCGTTGTTGACTGTTGTTCTTGTGGTGGGAGAGAATGAGGGAGGGAGAGTTGCTGTTTAATTACTGGATTACATGTCCCAAAAGATTTGGCATTCTGTTTTTTAGAATTATCTGCTAGGCAGCAATTTAACTATTTTGTCTTAATGGGGTGTGTTTGGCCAGGGGCGGATCCAGGGGGGGGCCAATCCGGCCATGGCCCCCCCCATTTAAAAATTGCATGGAACGTGGCCCCCCCCATTTGGTTTCCAAAACATGTAGTGGGAGAGAAAAACAGGACATCTGGCCCCCCCCTATTAGAAAATCGTACGGGACGTGGCCCCCCCGTTCGGAAATGGCATCTCCTTTTCCCGAAAAATTGGTTGATGACTAAAAAAAAAAAAAAAAAAAAAGGTCATCAACTTTTTTGGCGGATAAGTTGGTATATTTTTCCCGGAAAATTGGTCGATGACTAAAAAAAAAAAAAAAAAAAAAAAAAGGTCATCAACTTTTTTTGGCCGATAAAAAAGGTCATCAACTTTTTTGGCGGATAAGTTGGTATCTTTTTCCCGGAAAATTTGGTCGATGGCTGAAAATTTTTTCTACTGTCTCACAATACCAAAAATTTTGGCCCCCCCCTTCGAAAATTCCTGTATCCGCCCTTGTGTTTGGCTAGCTTTTCTAACTTCATTCATTCACTGCTTTGTTCAACAATGTGTCTTTCACTGAGTAGGTACCTTGAACGGGCGCTATATAAATTATGAATGATTGATTGATTGATTGATTGATTGATTGATTACTCCTACAACAGTTTATTGCCAACTTATTTTTGAAGTCTTTTGTGCATCTTTTCGACTGTGCTTGTGCTTTTAGCTACTCGACCTCTTCTACGCCAGATTGAAAACTTGCAGACAACTTACTCAGTTCAGTCGTCAAGCTACGAGAGAGTTGAGAAGAATCTAACAGATCGACTGTGTATGTAGATATTTCTGTTGGGCCAAAAATGTACTAAATCTCTTTTTTGCTTTTTGTACTGGTTATCACTTTAATTTTTACCGCATGTTTACGCATATTATGTGTTTGTTTATGTGCTAAATATTATTTGTGCAGATCTGTGTATATGTGACCTCTACAGAGAAAAGGGACCATTTGTCTTTCGAAATCAGCCGGATAATCGATTTTTACCTGAAACCAAGATTATTGACTTTGGCGTTTAATTAATGTAACTCATTTTGGTCGACTGTTTTTGCAAGCTGTCTTACATAACATGATGCATTAGGGCGAAAATGTAATTATTGCATTGGGTAGAGACAGATTGAATTTTTTGTTGTGATTTCCAATCAAAAAATGTTCGCATTTTTCGTTTAAAAAGGGCATGAATTTTGGACCAAACGTTTGAAATTTTTTCATGACATTCTTTTGATATCGGTGTATTGAGGCTGTTAATAGTCCATTCGTGAAAGGTGGTTCCTTTTCTAGGCCAATGTCACATATATATAAAATACTATCTTTCTCTCTCCATTATATATGTGTGTATATAATTATATATGTACATATAATTATACATATATATATATATATATATATATTTATGTGATGAATAATCAGTCATCACTCGTGACTTAACAATGGAGGACCATGATATAAAAAAATGGTTTCAATGTCAAACATTTACTCAGAATAATTTCCGTTTGTATTCTAGCGGATGCGCAGAGTCAGCTGGCGATGGCAGTGGAGAAGGAGCGTCTGGCGAGCGATCGACTCATGGAAGCAACCGCTCGGCTGACGAGTTTGGAGTCGCAGGTCTCCACTCTGCGGCAGGAGAGAGTCCAGCTGCAGACGCAGCTCGATATGGAACGAGCGAAAGTTGAACTCATGCAGGAATCCAAAAACAAGTGTGTATATTCGTTTAATTCAATAAACAACAGACAGAACGCTGTAGGTTTACATTAGCAAAATTGACAGTATGGCTGCTTAAAGCTTATGGTCAAAACAGTTAGTACATGTTTTTGAATAACATTCTTGGGATAAAGTTTAACGAGTCTTTATTGGGGAGGATAAAATCGTGAGCCCATTCTCTAAAGTTATGTAATGGATCACGTTGTAGTGGAAAGAGGTTACGGAGGACATGAAGTTCATGTCATAATTCATCACATAATGAGTGGCGAATCTTGTGATCTTGTGTGACTTCCTGTCTGTGGCGTCAAAAAATGTTTCAGTGAATTTTTTGGAAGGACGAGAATTTTAAGCAGTCGTTAAACTGTTTAAAGTCCATGGGTGAGCTTCTTTTAAAAGGGCGCTATATAAATTTTTGGAGTGAATGAGTAAAATGTCATATCTGAAGGTCAGGTTCTCAAATTTTCAACTGGGCAGAAATTGGTTTTAGATTTTCTTTTCCATATGTGCCCCTAGCCAACTTAATTTTTTTTTTAAATTTCATTTCTATAGCGACCCTTCAAGTTTACTGATCAGAGGCGCTCCCGAGTGCAGCGCGGACACTGCATCGGAGTTTCATGTCGAAGCGCACGAGCAATTGCAAGTGAAGGACTTGTTCAAGGTCCCTACGGGGTGGCTTGAGGTGGATTCGAGCCTGGAACCCTCCGACTTCAAGGCAACGACGCCACCACTACACCATCGCGTTAACCCGCTACCGACCAACGGTATAGGATTTCCCATACCATTTACTACACTGTGGTCGATGAAGGGTCAAACAGGGAATTGCATGCTGTGTTCATCTCATTACTGCTTCTTTGTTGTCTTCCACCATTTTAATTGGGAGAATGTGTGGTTAAAGATGAATTATAAGATTTGCCTGCGAATGAGGAAATGTTTTGTTGCGTTGTTGCAGTGACTCGATGCAGAGAGATACGACCATACACAAGCTGCAGTTGGAATTGAACGAGTTGAAGAAAGATAAGGTCAGTTATTTCAACTGGATTCTCATTTTCAGTAAAAGGCTGTGTGTGCACAGGAGAGAGTGAGTCTAAGAAAAAACGAAGTTGCTAAGACTTCATACCCAACGACTTGATTCAGAATGTCTCTCTCTATCTGTTAGTTGTTTCACCTCATCTCTGAAGTTCACAAAATATTCTGTTAATCAGGAATCGGCACAATTCATTTAATTTTTGAATTTATTTGCATTTGGGGCTCGACACTCGGTAGTCTATTGATTGGGCATGCTGCACTGCCACCTGAGAGGTAGAACGTTCAAACCTTACCAGGACAGACGGTTTGTACAGAACTAGATGTTTTGTGATTTCTGTTAAACTTTTGTTGCTAGCCAACTTGGCTATATATTGTTATGAGTATGCTAATTGTATGCTGTTGGTGGGAGGGTTAGAGGTAGTGATGGAGTGGACTGGTGTCCTGCCCTTGTTAACCGATATTAAGAAAACGAAGATTTGCTAATGCGGCATACAAATGGCTGCTGCCCCCCCGGGCCCTCTGCCCCTCCCCCCAGGTTAACTTGACAGACTGCAATTCTTGTCTGATTTTTG
Organism: Lumbricus terrestris; assembly: GCA_949752735.1. Lineage (NCBI taxonomy): Eukaryota > Metazoa > Annelida > Clitellata > Crassiclitellata > Lumbricidae > Lumbricus > Lumbricus terrestris. Next base: position 28,248,743 of record OX457046.1, read on the forward strand.
TCTTCATTTATTCTCTGACAATTTTTACTGGTGACTATAGGAATAACTGAAGTTATATTTAGCTATGCACGAGTGACTTTATAATCTGCTGTTAACTGCCGTAGCTTATTATTCTTGTTTTTTTAGAATGTATGTAATCGTTTTATGCAGCGTAATGCTTGCGTACTCATCATATGCAAATTTATAAAGACTACTAACTTACTTACTTATGCCACAGCACTAATTGATGACCATGGTAGTTAATTGCCAGTTCTTTGGAGATGGAAGTCATCTATGTTAAGCTATGAAGAATTGAAGAAAGAATAAAGAATTCAGTTAACAGTTGTTTAATTATTTACGTGTTATATATTAATGTTGTGTGGACAGTTGTTTAATTATTTACATGTTATAATTAATGTTGTGTGGAAGTAATTCATGTGTTTTTACAATTTCAGGTTTTGCTGGAGAACCAGCTGGAAATGGAAAGGATGAGAGTGGAGGCGGAGAAGAAGAAGGTGACCTTGGTCCATGAACAGCTGCGAGAAAAGGTCGGCTGACAAATTAATTTCTGCCACAAGCTGTAGTCTTTAAAAAACTGTTTGATTTCTGTGTGTTAAGACCTGCTGTTTTGTAACGTGTCCTTGTAACGACATGGCTGTGTTGCGACGCTCTATAATTGTCATAGCTATTGTTTTATTAAGACTGGAGGCCTTCGAAATGTGGATTTGATGCAGAATTGAAAGAAAGGAACACAGGATGAATGAAGAAATTCTGCAGATGGCGGGAAAGAAAAGGTCCATGCTGGGACAATATGAAGATGGCAGAGAAACTGGATTTGTCACATCATGGGGTAGACTCACTCCATAGTGATATGCATCATACTTTTGAGGACCGAATAAAATGTAGTATAGAAATATCTGCTCTTCTAAATTAACGTTTTGTGTGCTTGTGTTTTCTTCAGGAGATAACTATACTGCAGATGTCATCTTCATCTAAGCATGATGCCATGATGGACAGCATGTCTACCTCGTCATCAACGCCAACTCTCAACTCATCCATGGCTGGTCAGGTGTGTGTTTGTGTGTGTGTGTTTGTGTGTGTGTGTGTGTGTTCTTTTGTAATTTGTCAATATACATCGCACTTTTTTTGTCACATGTACATAAATTGCACGCAAGTTGAGGAGCATCAATTTTGAATTTAAGTCATTCTTACAATGTGACCTTGCTATTTGCCACTCACATAGTGGTGGGTTGTTGGATATGTCTCTCACGGGTATCACGCATACATGCATACATACATACATACACACATAAATTTTCGAAATGAATAAATTAGGATAATCAGTACGCATTTGAATTATACGGTAATAGAAATAAATGAGTTGTCGCAGTACTAATACCTTGAACATATATAATAACAGGATGACTTGGACAGGGCTTCGTTGCTAACGGCGCCGGCCAATCGCCTGTCAATATACGAGAGTTTACGCCTAACCAGCACCTCATCACTTCTCGAGAATCTTCAATCTCAGCTGAAGCAGAGAGAGGGCGAGATTGCGCAACTGCAGGTTGGCAGATCTGTCTAATATTTCTTCCTATGTATTAATTTTGTGCTAAAATATCGTCCAATTGTACAATTATTAGTAAAAGCTCCTTGAGATTGCCTTTATGTTCATTCATTCACTAATTCATTCCAATCATTTATATAGCACCTTTTCAGGAGGTCTACTCAGAGGTGCTCCCAGCCCAGCCGAAGGGAAAAAGAAATGTATTAAGCAACTGGTAGGAAGCAGGCGCATTCTTATTCTGGGTTTGTGATGCTCACCTACTTAAATAGTCGCTCAGGTTTATTTTGAAAATTTTCACAAAGTTCTGCCAATGCTCGTGCTGGTGTACCTGCTGTTTGTTTTCATTAAATTTGCCGTCTCTTAGGAAAGCTCTATTATTACACACTTGCTATATGGATCCCTGATTCCCATTCGATTCTCTTGCTGTTACTGTCTTTGTGTATATATCAGTGCGTGTTCATGTGCTGTGCAAATTGCATTGACTCATTGTGTTTAATCTTTAGGATTTAGTTAACTAGTTTAGCTCTTCAACCTTTGGTCATTTTATTCATGACCGGTTTCTATCTTTTTTATGTACTTGGGTATTCCCATCAGCGGGATGACCTTCTCTTGGTTTTTTTCTCCCTTTGCTTTTGTTGGCCAATACATTTTTTTATGGTATGTTGTTACATGAAGCAATTATATGTTTGGTTATGGTTATAAAAAACTGAATGCTGTACAAATATGTTAGCAGACATTTCTTAGATGATTTACCTGTATGCTGGTAAATATTTACATTCAAATATTGCATGCTGGAATTATGTAGTATGAAAATTGGGTTCCATGACACTTAATCCCGCGACACTTAATACCGCGACAGTTAGTACCGTACACTTAATCCCGCGACACTTAATCCCGGCGAAATTTAATCCCGCGACACTTAATACCGGGAAAGTAAAATAACATTTTAAGAAGTTAAATTCTATAAAAGCAATATTCAAAGCAATATTCACCACTTCTGAGTGGTTTTCTTGAAGGTGGCTATATAAATTCGTGAAATGAATGAATGAGTATTGTTCAAAAGAGTTTAGCATTTGCAGTTAAATATTATAAAACCAGTAAAATTCGATAAAACTGCAGCGGAAATTCGCCTCCATGTCACTGCCCTATCGTAGACTGAACTTAAAACCCTTTATGATGCATAATTTTATGTAGCCTACAGATGTACAACAGAAAACCTGAACACTTTGAACAGTCGTACAATTATTCGTACTCACGTGTGTACAGGTATTAAGTGTCGCGGTATCAAATGTCACGGGATTAAGTGTCGCTGGGATTAAATGTCGCCGGGATTAAGTGTCGCAGGATTAACTGACGCGGGATTAAATGTCGCCGGGATTAAGTGTCCGGGATTAACTGTCGCAGTATTAAGTGTCGCAGGATTAACTGACGCGGGATTAAATGTCGCCGGGATTAAGTGTCCGGGATTAACTGTCGCAGTATTAAGTGTCGCAGGATTAACTGACGCGGGATTAAATGTCGCCGGGATTAAGTGTCCGGGATTAACTGTCGCGGTATTTAGTGTCGCGGGATTAAATGTCGTGCTACCGAAAATTGTGTCATACGTTGCAGACAGACATTGTTTTGAGGTGTTCCTACATAAGAGTGGTTTGTTCATCACGTCACAGGTACCAGGCACATTACCTTCACAGTGATGATGCTGTAACAAATAGCGCATGCATGTTACGGTGTTACGGTAAACAGGTTTTCTTCTTGGTGTGTTCTTTCAGAGTGAGATTTCTGAGTTGGAGAGAACACGGGAATCAATGGCTCGGCAGATGGTAACGTTGACTATGGCGAATGAGGATATGGAACAGAGACTGGCTGAAATGAATGAAATACAAACGAAATACACGGTATGTCTGGATTGTGCAGAGTATACAAGTTTATATATGTGTTATAAATAAACAAGGATGTATGTGTGCCTGCATGTGCGCACACAAACACACACACACACAAGTATGTATTAATGGATTGCAAAGCTTCAATATTTAATTCGGAAAAGAGACAGCAGACGATGTTATGATTTGAAACATTTGCAAATCATGACTCCTGGACACACTTTTTGTAAAAAGTAATTGCCAAGACTTGTCATTGCATGTGGAATCAGGTTTGTTTAGTGTGTGCAAAGCGGTATGTGATGACATTTAACTCTGCAAGTGGACGTGACTGCCGCAATGCAACTTCCAATTGCATTCGTTTTTATTTAATTGTTTATACCTACCACAGTTGATTCATATGATCTAATCAATTTTCTAATTGCATCTCAAACCGCCAGTGGTGGTGCATGTTCTCGCTCTTGTTACATGTTTAACGACACCGCCATATCAAAGATGATTAGTGTCGCCCTCCTCCTTTATCCAGGCTTGGGACTAGCACTGGCAGAGAACAGCCTGTGGCGGAGTTTGGTGCATGTTCTGAATGTTGCTCCTTGATATAGAGGATCAATGCAGACGTTTGACCAGCAGACGTGTGACAGCAGATGTGTGACCAGCAGACGTGTGACCAGCAGACGTGTGACCAGCATCATTCCAATGTAGACTGGTCTAGTCTCTATGATGCGTGACTTCTTCAAAGTTATCTAGAGATTTGTTGATTTGTTTAGACAATTTTGTTTGGTTGTTCCAGGAGTTGGATGGTCGATACAACGCGCTGCTTCAGATGTATGGAGAGAAGGTCGAAGAAGGTCAAGAACTACGCATGGACCTACAAGACATCAAAGAAATGTACAAGACTCAGGTAATGAGCTTCACGCTGCATCGATTACAGTTTTAATAATTTTTTTAATTTCTGGAACTACTGTTAAAAATTTCATCCCTGTGCATGATGTGGATCCCTATATATGGCACAATGAAATCGAGTGGGAGCGGTGGATATAATTCATATAATGCTGGCCAGTAGTTGCTTTGAGCAACATCAAATCGTTTAACTACCTGGATGAGTGACTGTCTATGAAATATCCAGTGAAAGAAAGTTTGGGGGGGCGGGTTGGGGAGGGGAGAGTTGAGAGGGTTCAATTACCCTAGTCTTTCTTAGGACCCAGCAGTTAAAGTCTTCTTTCCACACTCCAACTCCACGTGGATAATAGTGACATAATATGACCCCCCTCGTTAGTTTTCTGCAGTTCACCATACCACTGGAAATGTCAGGTCATTGGACCAACTCAGCACTCCGTCCCTGCGGAGTTAGTACACAATTATCAATGTCTTGCCCAAGAATATCTGGCTGATGTTATACTTTGGCCTCGCTCAGCTTGACCTCTTGGTCCTCCCTGTAGAACAGAACTGCTGTGGCTCAGTCTCGATATTTTCCTCAATTGGTCCTTCTCTCTGGAATGTACTTTTTTCTTCTGTTCGTTCTACACTTCTGTCTGGCAGTCTTGTCTCTTCTCAGGACCTGCTTCTTCTCTCATGGCCTTGCGCACCGGGAGCACCACTGGGCGGTTCACCATAATAGAGGCGCTTTATAAATAATTAAATACAATACACTTTGTAAATGCTCATACTGCTACCATGAAGAATGGCCCAGTGGTCTGGAATGGCCTTCCTTTAGAGCTGTGCCTACACCTTGAGACTCTACCAGGATCCTTGCTTACCAAACTTAAAACTTCTTTTTGGGTGTGCTGGAGTAGGGAGCTCCTCTTAGTAGTTTTTCCTGAGGGGGCGCTATATAAATTTCCGAATGAATGAATGATTAAATACAATGCAATATCATTTCATGTCTGTTTAAATTTCCGAATGAATGAATGATTAAATACAATATCATTTCATGTCTGTTTAAATTTCCGAATGAATGAATGATTAAAGACAATATCATTTCATGTCTGTTTAAATTTCCGAATGAATGATTAAATACAATATCATTTCGTGTCTGTTTAAATTTCCGAATGAATGAATGATTAAATACAATATCATTTCATGTCTGTTTAAATTTCCGAATGAATGAATGATTAAATACAATATCATTTCGTGTCTGTTTATATTTTATTTCTGAACGTTCTAGATCGATGAACTGCTGAAGACGAAAGCTCTTCCAAGCGGCTGGAGCTATCCATGAATTCCTGTCCAGTTAAACATCTCGCCACATTCAGAACTACCATCGTGACGCTGTGCCGGTCTTGGAAAACATGGTTTTTCTAGACAGGAGAACAGACTGCGTCTTAAACGAGCACAGGAATTCTGGGATTACACTTGCTATTTATGAGCCACTTAAATTCTGCTGTGATAGTGTGCACGATATGACAATTGATTGTTCAAAACAATGCTGACAATTGTTCAAAACAATGGGGCTTTGACTACATGATCTCAATGCGGGTGACGTGAGGTCAGTTTTGACTTATTGCTGGATATATATTGTCAATGTACACTTGTCGAGTGACTTGCCGACTAGAGCTGTGGGATGGTTAAGTAATTGGTTTAGATTATAAAATACTTGCATACTTATCAATACTTTGCTTATAGTACTTGTTGTCGTAAATAAGGATGGGTTTATTATAATCGAGTTGACGGTGCAAAAGGCAGAGGCAACAGTGTATAACAGTTTAAAGATATTGTCGTTTACATTTGGTATGACTTTCTGCAGATTACGTGAATTTATGCACAGGCTAGAGCAGTGGTTCCCAACCTTTTTTGACTTGAGGGCCACTTTTTCTAAGTTGGATGACACGAGGGCCACTTTTTCTCAGTTGAAGAACATTATGGGGCCACAAGGTTAAAATTTTATTAACTAAAAGCCTATAAAATTGTTATAATTGATTCGAAATATAATGTTTTATGTTATTTATCCACGTTAAAATAAAATAATTTGTAATAGAAAATAATAACGTGTTCTATCCTGTCCAAATTTATAATTTTTTCATATATTTTTGATAATTCTTTGAGAGATGATTGCCATTTTCTGAAGCCTGGCGGGCCATTTTCTGAGACCTGGCGGGCCACTTTTGGCCCGCGGGCCACGGGTTGGGAAACGCTGGGCTAGAGTATAAGTACTGCAGTCTAGACTACAGTTGTGATTTGATAAACACTTGTAGATAAACGAATTACGTATCACATCTTTTTGGCTATGTTGTCTGTTCAGTGATTCAGATGAGCATTTTCATTGTATATGCACAATAGAAGTATTAATAATTTAATACACTAGTTTAGGTGGTATGCAGGGGGTAATTTACTGTAATTGGCAGTTAAATGTGCTTGGAAGTGGGTATGGCACTAAGGTTTTATTTGTAATATATTTTGTGTTTTTTTTGGTATGGTGAATAATACAATGAGTTTTGAGTAATACAATGGTTGTAAAATCTGTAGTTTTTGTCATATCATAGACATATAGATTGTATACATGGCTATGCCGAATGCATATAGTTCTATGATTGGGTATAAGCAGGGTTTAACACATTGGCCGCCTACTACGAGTTAACTCGTAGTACAGCCAGTCATTTAACATGGCGTGTAGGCGGTGAATGTGTTAAAGTGGGTGGGAACGGTGTTCCCGATGCTCTAAAAATTCTTGACTTGTGTTCCCACTGCTCATCATGATGGAACCCTGGAAACACAGGCATCTCAATAAAACTCTTCATCTGCTTTTCCAAAGCTCACATTCAGTGTTCCCACCGCTCACACTTTCAGCGTTCCCACTGCTCACACATTCAGTGTTCCCACTGCTCACACTTTCAGCGTTCCCACTGCTCACACATTCAGTGTTCCCACTGCTCACACTTTCAGCGTTCCCACTGCTCACACATTCAGTGTTCCCACTGCTCACACTTTCAGCGTTCCCACTGCTCACACATTCAGTGTTCCCACTGCTCACTCAAGCCACTCGAACTACTGGTTATAAACAATGAGATATACAAATATCTTTGATATAAATATATCTATAAAATATTATATGTGCTTACAAGTTAGTGTGCTTTAGTACCTAACAATCTCGTATGTTGCAATGAGATTGCCTAATCACTAGATAGATGAACATGAACGAGATTCAGACCCATCAAAGATTAACTGAAAGCGAATCTATATTTGAATGGAAATCAAATACAAAGTGTAGCTTACTTAGTCAAATACAAAGTATACATTGCTGGCACGCTTATAGTCAGGAAACAGTTACATGTGTTTTTTGTTTTTGTGAGTTTACATTTAAAATAAATTTCAATTTTTTTAGTTTTTGACAGTAATGCCTTCATTTCGAAGTGTGTTTTGAGCACGTAAAACCACTCATGACCACGTCCATGTTTTCGTTGGGAACCCACAACTTATCGACACCAATTCCTTACTTCTGTGCAAATTGGAGTCAGCTGTAGGGCTGCACTGTGCACATATTCAAAGTTTGATTTAAATTACAGCATAACTACTGCTTTAAGCTATTCTGTCCATTTATCTGTCTTCTTTCATTACTTCGAGACCATCAGCTGGCTGCCTTGATTGACTTACACAACATATTCCTCTAAAAATCAAATCAAATACAACATATTCCTCTATTGACCATATTGACCTCTGTCAACTGCGTTCTATATTGTTTACTTTCCCGTATATGTATTTCTTTTGGAAGTCAAATTTGTTTGACATAATCATTATTAATTTATTATAGCCTACCCAATTACCAAGAGACGAGCTTGTCCAAGCGGTAATACGCGTGCCCGGTGTGATTTGTGGGCCGAGTTGTGCGCGCGACCGAGTTTCCGCAAACCGGTTTCGGTGACTTTGACAACCGCTCTCAAACCGCTGTAATTTCAAAAAGCAAAGAAAATAGAAAAATAGAAAAAATTAAAGCGAATTAGGTAAACCGAAGAAGAAACGCGATTTTAAATGTAAAAAATTGGAACAACAGATACGAAAAAATCGAAAATAAAAGGTAAAGAGAGCGTACATAATAATTATTATCTCAAGACCAGTAGGCCTAGATCTGTATGCGATTAATTAAGGACTTCACAGTCAATCATGCACCATTCTGCCTCAACAATTTCTGCCATTTTGTATATCGATCACAGACTTACTGCATTATTTATCCAAACTAAAGCATGAAATTGTGTAAAAGCTCTCTGCAAAATGCAGATATTTATTTACATAAGCCCGAAGCAGCCAGTCCGGCGTTGATGCCGCCTGGTCCCTTCCAACGTTGCCACTCCTTGGTTTTTTTCACAAGATCTTGGGTTTTAAGATCCGAACTTGGGAAATGGGGTTTTTCGGGAAGAACTTGGGTTTTCTTGGGTGTTTTCAACTCTCCAACTTGGGTTTTTCATTTTTTTAGAGTGGCAACGCTGGTCCCTTCCCTTGTATTGCTGTGCTGTGCGAACGTAATTGAATAAATTGATTGTAGAAGCCGCATAATAATTTTTTTTACAATCTATGAGTTGTTGTTGTTATTTCTGCGCCGAGTATTTTTCTGTTTACATTATTGGCCGCTGAGAAAATGATTTAGCTAATTACTTATTTGGCCATTGTTGTCGACGGTGTCCGGACTTCAGGAGGTATGTGTTCTATTATGATCGTATGGCTGTTAAACGTGAACGTATAATTTCCAGCTTTGCAAATTTTTTGGTCGTTTCTAGGTCAATGCTTGATAGATGGACAAAGATTGTTCTTTCTGTAGCGCCTAAATAGGCTACACCAGTGATTCTGCGGTTAACAACATTTGTCGTTTCAAAGGGGTTGTTTCTCTAGCACAGTTAGGACCTAGGACGTATCAGAAGATAATTATAGAGCATTTGAAGAATTAGTACGATGGTTTTACCAGCATGTTTTAATAAATCAGTGTTTCCTGAAGTACGGTAAAGCCGTACTTCGGGTTGACTGTGTACTTTTACACCTTGCTATAAATGAGGTCAGAATAACATTCAGCCTTGTAACTGTGTATGAACTTGACCTTGCATTTGATGAATTGGAATTTGGTCGAGTTGAGTGTTTAATATGAAATCTACAGTACAGTAAGCTACAGTTCTGGGAGCAAACCTACTTTAGTCCGCATTTATCTTGAGACCTTTTTTATTCAAGGTTCCTACTTGACAGAGAGAACTATGTTACAAAGAGTTCCTTCTGAGTACAATTTATTTTTGTAGTCACTTAACTTTTTGGCAACAATGGAAAGCCTATTTGGTTAGATCCTGACCCTTGTGGGAGCAGCATCATGTGACTCTTAGTAGACCATCTTGTTTAATTATATAGTAGAGACATAGACTGTGGGAAGAGCCTGATGGAGTGTCCCCAACAAATTCTCAAACACAAGGACCACTCTGAGTTGCTGTGTCGCCTAACTAGTATGTTGTCAGTTTGCCTCCACTGGCCAGGTGTTTGTTCCAGCATTACCAAGTTGTTTATAGAACATGGGCAATTTTATGAAAATTGTTTTTTTAAAAATTAGTATAAGTTGGTTACATTTTAATTCGCTATGATGTGCAAACTGAATTTTGCTTTTGATGTTGAACTTTGCACAGTTTAAATCCTCATTTGAGATTTTCATCGTCAGACGCACATGACTGACCAGCGGCAAGTATTCGATTTGGTGCTGCACATCAAATCAGTAATGCATGAAGAGTCATTGATGCATGAGGCACTCTTTATGCCTGCATTTTTCACTATTTACTATTTACTATATATAGAATCTTGATTAAATTGTGCATATGCAATCATGCATGACGCGTTCCATCTTTAATGGAAATCATCTGTTGCTTCATTATGATTAACGCTTATTGCTACCAAGGAAATGATCTGAGCCATGTTAAGATTCTTTTCCGGAATGGATTTTTAACCCTTTACCGACCAAGGGTGTGGGATTTCCCATGCCATTACTGCACTTTGGTTGGTACAGGGTTAAGATACGTTCTTCTCATTCGACTCTAAACTGATAATCGATTAAATTACAATTTGACTTTAAACTACATGTGAAGAAGAAAAATGGCTTCAGCTGACTGCTGATTCTAATCTAGCTTTCGCAGGTGTGTTGAAAAGCTATACATGTGCTGATGTTTACAATTGAGAGACAATGTAGTCAATGACAAGTCATGGCTTCCATAAGGACTATGAAAATGAAGTTGCTGACACTTCACACAGGTTTCTGACTTCCTTTCCAAACTTAAATGCAAACCACCTTAACAGCTACAATGTCACTGCTGGTTATTTTGGTGACCAGGCTACAACCTCCTTTGGACTACTCTTTCTGACAACTCTTCTAACTAGCCACAGCACTCGTGAATGAGCTGGTACCCTGCGCTTGGTTTTCGGGATTAGAAATTTGGAGATTACGATGTTGGCTTAACCCTTTAATGTTGAGCGGCAGTGGCGTAGCCAGCTATTTTTTCATGGGGGGGCAGTGGGGTGGCAGCTTAAAATGATGGGGTGGCTACCGTTAGCAATTAAAGCGTGCTTCGGCATCGGTATATTGCCATAGACTATGTATTTTTAGATTTTTGGATGTATTACAGTATTGGACATAATACGCATGCAGGCCTCACTAGCTTGTCTGTCCCACACTGCACTATAGTGGCCTGTCCCACTTTCCAATCACCCACCCTATAAGAAGTTGTACAGGAAGTTGTATAAAAAATAAAATAAGTCAGAAATTATATAGCATTCTTTAATTCTTTATCACTCGTAAAAGTAAAAAGTAAAACAAACGCAGGGATTGGGGGGGCAGCTGGGGGGGCAGCCCTTCCATTTGGGGGGGCGGCTGCCCCCCCGTGCCCCCCCGTAGTTACGCCACTGTTGAGCGGGTACTTAGCGTGACTGAGGCAATCTCTTAGCACTTACCATGCAATTCACTGTAATTTTTTGACGCCTCCATACTGAATTCAGAAATGCACGATGGAACCAGGTAGCGGCAAACATTAAGAACCTTAAATTGACTGGAATATGTATGTCTTAAAGCCAGAGATTATAGGGAATTGTGAACTTGAGGAGTTAGATAATTCAGGTGAAGGAACCAGCAACTGTGCAAATGTTATGTATACATTGTAATTTGTAACTTATATACCCGGTAGCATGCCGCTCACAGCAGTGATCATTCAGTAGTGCTTCCAGTGCGAGTCCCCTGAGAGAAGAAATAGGTTGATGAAGAGAGACAGAGCTGTAGGAACAGATCTAGAATGAATGGAAGCACTAAAGAGGAGAGAAGGCAGCCCATTGCTGGCAAATGACCTAGTTTAGAGGCTGTAGAATGAGTAGAGCGAACGATTTCTCTGAGATATCTCAGCGCAAAGCCCAATTTGGACTTGAGGACCAAAACAAGGACTTTGAACTATGTGCAGGCTAAAGATCATACATGTATGAATGCTACCCAAAGACAAGTAACCGTATGTTTCGTGACAAGAGACATTGTAGAGAACCATGGAAGTAGCTTCTGCTATCTAAACAGTTGTAATTACATTGCCTATGATTTTGAAAGTGGCATAGGCATCTAATACGGCTGTTACGGTACGAGCTACTTTTCTCAATGGTAATCTGTTTTCGTTTTATAAATAATCATGAGATCGTTTTTATCGGCTGTTCAACTAAACGAACAAAGGTGATATAGGCCACTCTCGTGTGATTCAAGTAATCTACACCTTTATCACCTGTTATTACTTCTCTAATTAGACTCTCAATTAGAATCTAAGTGGACTAATCTGGACGTTGAACTGTCTTGGTTTTAGTGTTGCGTTAGTTGGTGCAATATGCGTTGGACAACAGAATAGAACGCTAAGTAAGAACTAGTGCTGCTTTGAACATTCACTTCGTACTTGCTTCCGGGCCAAATAGCGCACCAAATAGCTATTCAGTATTCGACCAGATAGCGGTCGCTAGACATCTGTTTATGCATATGCACATGCTATAATTGAGTGTACACAGACCGGCAGAAGGATGCAGAAATTACATGTAGGTAACTTTATTGTTTACCGTAGTTTATATATTGAATTTACTTGACTGAAACTTTTGCTTACCTGTGAAATACTGAATGTTGATGGTAGACCTATTTTGTACGCTGTTTGTGTTCTGCCGAATAGTTGGTCAGATTATTCGTATTCGGCCAAATAATGTTAGTCACTTGTTCAGTACAGTCTGGATAAGATTATCAATTATATCATGTTCGTGGCATGTATGGTAGTTCAGTTGCATTTGCATACAGTTGAGAGTGTATATGCAATTGCAATTAGGTTATTTAACTTTTATTTATTGCTCTCCAATAATTGTACACGAGATAATTTATAAATTTATGGTTGAAAAAAATAATTGCAATAAAAAAGACTGATCATTGATCAGCGATAATGCATGGAGACAATGGGTGCCCCATTAAGGAAGAAAATCTCGCTGCCTACTTGGAGAAAATCTCTTCGGGGGGAGGGGTATAGTAGCTTCGTATTACAGAAGATTGCAAGGATTTCAAGAGTACAATAAAAAGCAATGATAAAAGGCAGTCATTAGGCATCGAGATGACTCTGTTAGACATGACTTGGACATGCAAAGGGAATGCCAGTGGACAGAACGTTGCAAAGTGTAGGCTACTATGTGCAAAACTATAAGGAAACAGGCACAATGGCAGAACAAGACTACTGGATAGACAATATAAAAAATGAGGACATGGTATCACTTGAACCCGCACTAAGAAGAGTACCTGTTAATGGACATGATAAATGACTGGGTACATTGGAGATCTTATCTTACCTTATCTGACCATTTATAAAGCGCTTCTCGCAGCAAGAGCCTTTCAGAAGCGCTCCCAGTGCGTTCAACCCCAAGAAAAAAGGCAAGTTTTTAGACGAGAGAAAGACGAGGATACACCAGAAAGGATGGCAGAGCGAACTGATGGGGGAAGCCGATTCCATAGGGAGGGACCGATGCAGGCAAATGATCTGGATTGAGCCATGGCGGTCCTGACTCGAGGGACGAAGAGGTCAAGGCGATCAGAGGACCTAAGAGGACGCAGCGAGGTGGCAGAACAAGATAATTTATTTGTACCCTTTGCCACCAAATGGCTGGCGTAATTTACTGATGATTATGATTACAGCAAAATACGTCTTCTGATCCATCCTTCTGTGACCCTCCGCTTGACCAACCATTATGTGACCAATTGCGTTTAAGGCTGGGGTACAGTGGCAGTGACTACATATATAAGTGTCCTAATTTATTGTCGGAAACATCGACTTCTATAGGCTTTCTGTAGAATAGTTTTCTTAAGACTTTGCAAGTGCATCTCCTTTGAAATTCAGTGGTCAATTTCTCTCTTATTGATCTTGGATATTTAATGCTGTTTTTCATGAGGAAATGTTTGAATTTAGTTTTACTGTACATTTGAAATTGAATGTTTTTGCTGAATCTGAATTACAGTTGATTCAGTTTCCTTAAAGCCAGGCATCAAACAGTGAAACTTTCAAAGCTAGATAACTATTTTGCTGATGGCTGGGAGCGCCTCTGGAGTGGTCCCCTTGTAGAGGTGCTATACAAATTCCAGCAATGAATGAATTGCTCTATCATTCTCCATGGTGGGTGCAGCTATCTGGATTGGCCTCCTGCAGTTCTCTGCTAGTTTCCCCATCATGACTCTGCTGGCTCTTTCTATTGCCTTCTCAAGACTTTTCTTTTTGACCAGTCCTGGGTTGAGAGCGCCTCTGAGTAGAGATCTTGAAGAGGCACTATATAAATTTATGTGATTGATTGATTGAATGGACGAATGGATTTCAAAGTATCAGGAAAACGCTCGCGATGTCAGTCACATTAATTGTAAGCTGTACGTTATTAAGTACATTCTTTTTAAAACCAACTGCCTATCTGTACTTTTGTGCACAATGTGTGCATGCACTGTACAAATGCAATGTTCTCTTGTGACAAAAGAATTGTTGAAATTGTTAATGGACTAAGGTTATTCTAAATGCTGGAGCTGAATAGAAGCAAACACATATATGACGTCTATATTTGATGAGTCTACGTTGGTCTCCAGAGAGAGAAAGAGAGAGAGAGAGGAAATACCTTTTGTGTTGCTGTGGATTGGTTTCCGATTGGTTTGGAATATTATCTGCTTGGCCTGAGCTGTATGATAATAAAAGCATACGCTGTTTCATTTTTTATTCATATGCTCATCTCCAGACAACCACTTAATAACGTACAATCCAATATAGAAGTGGACTGAGTGGTTAGTGTTTAATCTAGATGTCTTTGGGGGAGGGAAAAACTAAATATGTTGCAATTTCCCCTCCCCAGAAAAATCGACCGGTCTTTTGTGCAAGCATACATGTACATGAAAAATCTTCGTTTTTGTAAGCAGGGAAAAATGTATTCTTTTCCGAGATTTTTACCGATATTTCCCGCCCCCTTCCCTAGAAACCCGAATATCCCTGAAAGCAGGAGGACTAGATTAAACACTGAGCTGTGGTTTCAAAACTTCTGTCGGTCGGTACCCACTTGTAAATAATTTTCTCAAGAATCACTGAAATATAATTAAACATCGTGTACTAAAATCATCCTGGAAATATGCTGATTAAAGGAACGCCGTTTAAAAATTGGCATACTCAAAATGGTGGCTTGTCAATAGCGAGAAGTAGTTTTGAGGAGTAAACAACCAGTCACACAGGCTGTCCCAATCTTATTCAACTGTTATTGCTCCACTGTTTGTAACATGAATTTTGAAATTAACGAGTGAATGACGAAAAATAAATATTTCACGAGAAACTATGGAGACCCGCTTGACAGAGTTTCGTGACCCACTTTTTGTCGTGATCCATAGCAGGACTTTTTTAACGTGCAGTTGTGCACAAAATGTGCAGTTCTAAATGTATTTGTGCAGCTGTAGAAGCACTTATGTACAGTGAAAACTGGCAAAAAGGTCATTGTCCCCCGATTGGAAGTAATTTACCAAAGAGGATGGGAAGGGAAAGAAGAAGTTGTGCAGTTCTAAAATTCCCTTAAAAGCAGCCCTGATCCACAGTTCGAGAGACGCTGCTGTATACCGTTAGTAACATGCAGTACTTATATTTATAGTCACGCTTTGGTCATGTTACCTCAGCTGAGTGCTACATGTACAATCAATTTTTTTATTAGATTGTGGCTGGGTCTGGCAGTTATCACGGTTCCTGTTGGTTCTAGCTTTGCAGAAGAAACCAAATCGGGCTGGTAGGCATGTTGGCTTAGTGACTTAGATGGATTTTTCAAGTCAAGACTTGAGGCCCACCTGTTTTTTAGGCATGTCTCGGATTGAGTGTTATGTTTGTTAAGGGATCCTTGTGTTGGTTGAGTGCTGTGTTATGGTGCCCTTGATGTTGTTAAGTGCTGGTTTATGGTGCTCTTGATGTTGTGCTTACTGTTATTTTAGCTGCATTGTTTCTGAAAGCGATAAAGCAGTTCTGATGCCATATGGCACTGCGGAATATTGCGTGAATCTTGAATCATGACTGTTGATATTACTACCAGTTTATTGTGCTCCTTCGTATAATGACAAAGCACCAATAACGACGAGGCTGACAGTTGTGAGTGAAGAGCAAGCTCAAGGTTCCTACGCAGTGACCATTTTAGGAAGGCTCAAGCTGTACTCTTCTTTACGTGGTATACTTTCTATGCTTGAGCTGTGGAATTTGTGTGAATTGAGCTATGGATGTATTTCTTGTTTGTTTGTATGTATGAGTAGTACGAGCAAGCTCGTACATACAAGTGGCACTTGTTATAGTACCCCTCAAGTTTTGCTGCTCAGAGGCACTCCCGACTACAGCGCATACACTGAATCACAGTTCACGTCGAAGCTCATGAGCAATTGCTAGTTAAGGACTTGCACAGGGTCCCTACGTGGCAGCCTGAGGTGGATTTGAACCTGCAACCTGTTGTGCATTTGCTGTGACTACCATGCGTACTAGTAACTAGTGCATCAAATTAACAAGCTGAACAGAGAAGGCATCACAAAAGTCATAAAGCAATGGAGTTACGATCAATCAAAACTTATATAGCCGTCCTTCAGACCTCTACTCAGAGGCACTCCCAGCTCAGACCAAGTGAAAAAAGGTTGTCTTTAGCTGCTGGGGTTGGAAGGGGGGGTGGTTGCTCACCCAGGAAATGTTTGGGACAGGTTGAGTGGCAATTTTGGAATCCCATTCGATGCAACCGCGTTAGTCGCTCATATGATGTAAGTAAAATGAGAAATAAATAAGGAGAAAAATTTCGTTTTCCATTGCGACTTGAGGCAGGTTTGGTTATTTGCGACGGGAGTTATTCCAGGTGATTTTTCCCATTAGAAAGTGCAGACGATCCACGAATCCCGAAAGGTTGAAGCTATTTTGGTGCGGATTGTGGAACGACGGACAGTGATGGATGAACTCTAGTCGGACGAGGAGGGGGAAGACAAAGGGAAGGCGAAGGGGGGATGGAATGGATAAGTAGTGGAGAGATGGAAATTGAGTGACTGGATACGGCTGCGCATGCCATGTGCACCGATGGAATCCTCTGCGGAACCTCCCACGTCGTCCTCTGTGTGGTGGTGGAGGTGGAGGTGGTGGAGGTGGTAGTGGTGGTGGAGGTTATGGTGGTGGTGGTTGTGGTAGTGGTTGGTGGTGGTGGTGGTGGTGGTCGTGGTTGGTGGTGGTGGCCGTGGTTGTTGGTGGTGGTGTTGGTGGTGGTGGTCGTGGTTGGTGGTGGTGGTGGTAATGGTGGTGGTGGTGGTCGTGGTAATGGTGGTGGTGGTAATGGTGGTGGTGGTAACGTGGTGGAGGTGGTGGTGGTAGAGGCGATGGTGGTGGTTGTGGTGGTGGTGGTGGTTGTGATGGTGGTGGTGTGGTGGAGTTGGTGGTGGTGGGGGTGCTGGTGGTGATGGTCGTGGTGGTGGTGGTTGTGGTGGTGGTAATGGTGGTGGAGGTGGTGGTTGTGATGGTGGTGGTGGAGGTGGTGGTGGTGGAGGTGTTGGTGGTGGTGGTGGTGGTAATGGTGGTGGTGGTGGTGGTAATGTAATGGTGGTGGTACGAGGTCGTCATTTGCATTCACCATCGTTCAGATGATTGAAACGAGTGCGGAGGATCTGAATGCAGATCTGGCTGACAAGTCGGATTGCTCGTTGTCGTTGGTGTGGTGCGTGTCTCCATTATGGGCGTTGGGAAGATTGGATAATGCTGCTGTCCGGTGATTATTCTCCAATATGAATGGGAACATGATGAATGATGTGCTTAATGGCATGTCCGACTGTGAGGGGGCCTGTGGTTGGATGTGTGTATCCAGTCGTTGACTGCATCTGGCAGACATCATTGCGTCTGTCACAGTGTATCTGGTGGCGCTCTATCACGTGAAATTAAGTTAGAAAACTTCAGTGAGGATTTCTCGAGAGATTTCTTTCAGCGTAGGATTTGCTGAGTGTCTTCTGTTTTCACTGGAAAAGGTAAACTGTGAATGCTGGGTAATAGAGCAAAGCTTTAAAGTGATGGATTATGGGACTTTGTAAGTGGCAAGAGCTTGTAAAGTGGCAAGAGCAGTCACATTGCTGCCACATAGATCCAGCTCTCTGGTTGAGCAAGGCAAGCTGTGTTTAGATATAATATAATTATATGGGTTTCAGTTCAGTTGCTAAAGGGATGTGTGATGAGGTCAAGGGATCAAACGAGAGGTCAGGGGTTCAAACAAGAGGTCATTGGTTTAAATCCCTACCAGAGCATGAAATTATTGGGTTCGAGATTCCTGCTTCATCTGCTTCCCAGAAGTACACTCACAATTGGAAGGTATATGGTGACAAGGAGAGGATGCAACCCGCTCCTGTATGTTGAGGACTTTCGCTTTCATGAATCAGTGTGAAGTGAAATTTTAATGCCAGCACATGTCACCGCTGAATTATTTACTCTGCAGTGTTTTCTTCTCAGGTTGTTTTTAACCACAGCTGCTGAGGCAATCAATCGCTTGAGCATTCTTAGAATGAATCCACGATTACATTTGCAATCGAATCCACGGAACTGCTGAGTCATGCGCTATCATCCGATATCTTTATACGCAGAAAGAAATTAGACTGAAGGAACCCGATCATCTGTTTGACTTCTCTACTTAAAATCGGAATTCCATTTATCTTTCGCACCAGCGCATGTGTTTTTTCAGCATATGCTGTTTCCATGATTTTCTTTCGTATCTGAAAGACAAAAGCAGCGGTTCGATTAAAATGGACGCCTATAATTAGAAGTCTGCGTGGTGCGTGTAAAGGTATCTTGTCGTATTGGTTTACCTGACAACCTATAAACAGGAAGGCGCTAGCCCTGGATTTTATTGGCTGGCTCTTGCAGTGAGTTGTGTAGGCGCTGTACACTCGGACTTGGCTGAAAGCGTGAAAGACTACTTGCAGTGACAAGTAGCAGCATTTTAAGTTGACGTTTTCTACTCTAGGTGTGTGTGTGTGTGTGGCAAATTCTTTGGCAGACATGGATGCATTTGTAAGTGGATTTTTTTATAGTTTAGCATGAATGCTGATAGTGAAGCTGTTGCTGTATATATATGGATCTGTCAAGTTTGCTCTGTATATGGTTTCTGCTGTTGTTTGAAGAGACCAGGAGAGATTAATATGATAATATACATGTATGTATTGTATGTATTGATGTATTTATGCATGTATATTGTATGTATGTATGTATGTATGTATGTATGTATGTATGTATGTATGTATGTATGTATGTATGTATGTATGTATGTATATGTTTGTATGGATGTATGCATGTATGTATGTATGTATGTATGTATGTATATGTTTGTATTTATGTATGTATGTATGTATGCATGTTTGTATGTATGCATGCATGTATGTATGAATGTATGTATGTAGTATGTATTTGTGTATGTATGTATTGTATCTATGTATGAATGTATTTATGTATGTATGTATGTACATATGTACGTACGTGCATACGTAATTACGTATGTATGTAATGTCCATACATACACATACATACGCATTGTACGTACGTACACACGTATGTATATGTATGGACATTTATATAGAGCCTTAAAATAACCTCACAAGGGTGCCTGATATTAAGAAATTCTTTGTGCGGATGTATAATTGTATATATCTGCAAATTTGTGTGACCTCTATTAAGCACCATCCTGAGACTTTAAAGTTGTTTTGTTTGACCCTTGTAAAGTATACCTTTTGTTAAGGTGCCTAGCTCTGCCTATTGACTCTGACCTTTTGCTATGGACGTGAAGAACTTTATCCCATGTATACTGTGTTAACAATACCCCCCCCCCCGCTCACACTTGACTGATATTGTACTGTTTTTCTAATGATAGTATTCAACACTTTTTCTCTATTGTAACTAATTGTGGTCTGTCAGCCTATCAGTAAAATAATATTTTAAACTTTTTATGTATGTGTATATAATATTGTATATATTTATATATATATATGTATGAGTATATAATTATATATGATATATATATTATTATATAGGTTAGAAACTTATTATGAGACTCAAACTTACTGACTCAGGCCTGTAGAATGTCATGCACATCGATACCATAGTTCAAGTTGATGGGCCCATACGTTTGTGTTGACCTAAGTGTCAGCTGATTTTTGATCTTATGACCGTCTGACCTTACGACCTTATTTACTTCTATCACTTGCTGAATTGTGTTTATGATATGTTGCTAAACTCAGCAAATCTCATCAATTGGAATGAGATTTATCTTGATTAAAACTCAAAATTGGGCAGCTTCTTACTGGTTGCTTTGTCGTAACTAACGTTTGAGAAATGGATGAAGCTGGATGGATGGTTATAATTGTGCATTCATTGATACACATAGGCCTGTATAATTTTAGGGATTGATGTCTAATTAATGGATATTTAGGATGTACTTGGTGCTGCGCTTTGGAATCAGCTCTCTCTCTCTCCACTGACACGTTCTTTGTTATTAACGGGTACCTGAATCACATATTTTCGTCATCCTAAAACTACTTTCTTTTCTCTGAGTCTGCCGTATTGTATAGTATTGTGTTGCTTTCTTTGTGCTTTACAAAACAACACGTGACAGGTCTGCAAGAATTACCTTGTTGGAATCAAACATGTGTACTTTAGACATTATCAGTAGTATACTTTCAGTACTGTTCAGTACAAGCTCTGTTTTTAAGTAATTATGTAGGTCATACGAGAGTGGATTAAAAAGTTGTTTATTTACCTTCCGATTATGCGTGTATGTGCGTCTGTGTTTATATGCGTGCACAATATTCATACATATTTAAAGACTTAACCTATACATATTTATATGTAATTATTTATATATCTTATATATATATGTATACATATAATTCAAGATCAAATTTTTATTGCAACCAATTGTGACAGTCCGTAAAAATCAAAACATAGACATTACTTGTTATTACATTTATCGGCTACAATGCTCCCATTGTATGCCATTACCCTAAAGGGATCAAGTAATTATCTATATATATACTGTATATATAATTGT
Source organism: Lumbricus terrestris (assembly GCA_949752735.1). Taxonomy (NCBI): domain Eukaryota; kingdom Metazoa; phylum Annelida; class Clitellata; order Crassiclitellata; family Lumbricidae; genus Lumbricus; species Lumbricus terrestris. The sequence continues at coordinate 28,269,698 of OX457046.1, forward strand.
GCACACATTGATGCAACTTTATAGGGATTGATATCTAATGGATGTTTGGGATGTATATATCTATAGATTCTATTAATCTGTTTATGCATTCCGTATTCATGATTTATTCATGTAATTTATAATTCCATAGATTTATGCTTTGAAGAGCTCTGCATTGAGGTGGTTTTTTGGTAATGTTTATACCGTATCTTGAGATTGGTTTTGTTTTGGGAGTTCCTTATAAGTTGCTTGAAATTGATGACGTCCTTTTCTTAGACCTGAGGACAGTACCGGTACTTCTGATGAGTTTTATCGTAGACACAAACACAGTTGTAGTGCATAGATTTACTTCTCACAGGTTTGCACTTTGGGCAAAAGTTTCAATTGCAGTGATTGCACGTAATTTTTGCATGCTTACGCACATCGCAGTAGTCAATGTCCAATATCTGAAAAACTTCCTAGTGCAGTATTAAGCAGACTGTGTATTATTGTACTACTAGCCGGGGTACCCGGCGTTGTCCGGGAAATTTAGAATTCAACCCGCTCCTGGCCAATTCCTTACTTCTCCACCGTCATTTCATTTCATTCCATATCGTCGCTCCTACTCCCCACACTGTGAAATTAAGGCAAGGGAATGGAAATTTATAGCAAAAATTGGGGTTTTTGCCCCCCCCACCCTGACCCATGGTGGTAGAGATTCGCCAACCCTCCACCGGGTGTCCCATGCCCACACGGACACAGTAGGGAAGGTTTGGAGTGAAAGCTCAAAAACTGTGGAAACGCATCCCCGTGAAGTAGTAAAAATTAGGGGTTTTGCCCCCCCCACCCTATCCATATGGTGTTAGAGATTCGCCAACCCATCGACTGGGTGTCCCATGCCTACAGGGACACAGTAGTGAAGGTTTGGAGTGAAAAGCTCAAAAACTGTGGAAATGCATCCCTGTCAAACAGACACATGCACACACATGCACACAGAGTCTTCTCTTATTTATATAGATTGTATTATCAAACTGTGCTCTAATATGATTTTAAAAACCGGCCGCAGCAAAACTGCATATCCTGATTTGTATCAACTGCGTGATTAATCGTGACAGTTGGTTTAAGCAGATTACTACGATAAGTTCTCAGGCCATATGACCGGCCTTATAATGCAGCTAGATATGGAGTGTTGTTGGTTGATACAGTATGGAATATGGTCCTATGCACAATATAGGGTATTGTGTCGAGATGGGTGTAATGAGAGCATGACAAATTCTGTGTTTTGTGGTAATTCTTTCTGGGGTGAATGCAGAGTACCGATATATGGTTTCTGTATTGGTGGTGCTAAGTCTTGATGTTTTGTCATGATCATTTTCCATTCCATGTAGCATTAAGTCCATTTCCATGCTGTTCCCAAATCTGCTTTTCCACTCTTCTGATCCAGTTAGCTGAGGCACTTCTTTCCAGTCCTTGGGAAGTCCCCAAAAAAAATTCCATGCATTTTGAATTTCCGATATGTTACATGCAGCTAGAAGCAGGCCCTAGGGTGAATAATTTAAGATTTAAATAATGAATAAGTAAGTAAGTCTTAGCTAGTTAATCCACCATTGAAAAAGCTAGCAGATATCTTCAATGTCTTTGGCAAACAGAAGGATACCTTTAGGAGGCGTTGACGTACTGACCAACAGACAAACCTGAACGAGCTGGAGCAATTCAAGGATTATGTTACAGGTTTAAACAGGTTCGAATGGCCTGATTAGACTGGGGGAGGATTTTGCCTTTCTTCACGGTTCCGATGCTTTTTAGTGATCAGTTGCTGCTTGTGGTTCATATGCAAATAATTGTGAGACATGTACTATGGGACCACCAGTCTTTTGTATGGATACTTCAGCTGTAACCCAATGCACGACATCATTTGCTGCACAATAGGCCCCCTCCCCCTCCATCCCCCTTCCCTGACCCGCAAAGATCCAAGGACGTTACTTCGTAGCCACTGATAGTCTTTGCATGAACTGCTACAGTAACCCAGTAAATGACAATTTTTATTTTACCCCGTTTATCTGAACAATATATCTCATTATAGATCTCCTGATGCAAAATAGGTCCCGCGCCCCCCACCCTCTCCCGCAAAGATCCAGGGACGTTACTTCTTCGTAGCCACCAGTCTTTGCATGAACTGATACAGTAACCCAGTAAATGACATTCATTTATTTTACCCCATTTATCCTCCGAACAATAGATTTGCTGCAAGGCTGACTTGCATTGTAGTTGGCTTCTTTGGTTCTACTTAATGCTTGCAGCTTCTCAGGTAAAATTTATTGACTTCAAGGTTTTAATTGGCATTCAGTGTCTGTCAGCTGCTCAGGTGAGTTTGTTTCAAGCTCTCAGCTATGGTTGAAAATGCGAGGAAACAATCCATTTCTAATGGGCTGTGATGATCCTCAGTGGCCAAGAGTGTATAATTATTTTATACCACTACATGTCAGAGTGGTCCGTGGTTTAGTGCAGTGGCAGAAAAGGTGATCGTGAAAATCAGTGAGAGGATAAAGTGGTTGGTCAACAAATAATTTGGTAGCATTATTCCCATTTCAGCAGATTTTAATTTGTTTGAATGCAGAATGGAATAAGAGTCATTCGTAAAGTTGGCCTCAGAAGCAGCTGCTATGGATGTAAAGTGTTGGAGTATGACCCTCTGGCCTCTTGGTTGACAGTCTGATATGCTTAGTAATGTGTTCAAAGTTTATCATGCATTCCTTCCATTAATATACTTGAATGTCAGACGTTTTAGTAATTAATGCATATTATTCACGATAAATGAGTTGTAGCATTGTTTTCTTTATTGCATATGAACCGTTAATACTGTTTCTGGTGGTGCATTGCTTGCTAGCATTCAGGATTTCTTTTGCTAAGTTGTAGGTTTCGTGAACATGATCTGAATAAGTGATGGTGTGCATATAACGTGCGCTGAGCATTAGTTCAGGCTACGAATGATTAAGTATTGGCCAGATCCCTTGGATTCTGTAATCTTTTGATAATAATGTAGCTGGCTTGTTCTTAAACGCTCTTGTGTTGCAAGTATTGCATGCAAATCATTTCTGTCGAACTTTGTTACTTGCATCTTAGTTGAAATTGAAACTGAAAAACACCAATTCTAGACGTCTACTGTAATCTTCACATTGCATGCCTGATTGAGTCTGACTCCTATGGATAATGATATGGAGTCAATTTTCACCCCATCTGCCTATCGCTTTTGTTTTGACTGAGCGCCTGTGAATATTCTGGGCACTGCGTAAATTTCAAGATTACAATTTTGGTTAAGTTGGAATGGGACGAATGCTTCTATTTATGTTTTAGTTGTGAACTGGTCACATTTCAGACTGGAAAATAACTTTATTATATAATATGATATTGTCAATAGGAAATGGCTGCCACATTTTGACCTTAAAGTATTTTAAGTTCATCACTCGTATGTTGTAATATTACTTCACAAAACATATAAAAAGAACTGTGGACAGAATTTTATCATGTAATCTACTTATTTTACTGTGCATTAGCATTTTAAAATAGATCTGAAACAAACATAAACCCTAGATGTTAAATGTACATAGTATTAGTCTCCTTGTAAAATGTAAAGTCCATCCAGTTCCATGTGGAACACAGGGAGGTGCTCATGTCCTTTTCAATAGCCTTGAGCCAGCAATTGACGCATCCCAAGGTCCTGGATACGAGTGTATTGCAGGACTTGCTGCTTACTTTCCAGCTTATGCCGGTAACAAATTATACTGCTTGGTGACAGAGGCACGTGTGCGTAAACAACTTGCCCAAGGTTGTTACCCGGGGTTGAACCTGCAACTGCCCGCTCCGTGAGCAAGCGTGTTACCGATAGGCCACCAAGTCACATTGTATTGTCTCCTTGAGAGAGTAGGTACATAATAATTATATCAAGCATGTTGCTGCTTTTGTTTACGACAATGGTCCCTAAACTCTGCCTCTGTAATTATCTGTCATCTGTTCATTAATAGCCATGGCTCACGGTGGATCAGACTGGACACCGCTAAATTATAAGAGCGTGGTGGGTATAATTTATTCTTTTCGCAAACTTTTGTGGTTATATCTGGTCAAAAGTAACCTTTACTCTAACACAAGTGTTGCTGTAGCGTCCTCTCAACCAAATCGAGTAACAATAAAATCAGGCAAGCTTCGTTGGTCACGGCAGTGTAGTTATGCAAATTTTATCCACTACATGCTATTGACTTCATTGTTAGGCAGCAGTTAAGGAATTAGTTCAGTCATGGTCAGGTTGAGCGTATATAAATAGCGCACGCTGATTTCTCGGGCGCAGAGTGTTACGAGACAGAGGTGTGCAGTTGATTGATTTCATTACATAGATGCTTGGCTGAGTTATTAACATATAGTAGTTGCAGTTTAACGTCACTGTGTGGTAACAAAGACCACAAGCGACGCCCTCCTCCTTTATCCAGGCTTGGGACGCCCTGGCAGAGTGCGACCAGTGGCGGAGTTCTGATTTATTTAATCGCCGACATTTCTTGGCACTTCTGCAGTTTCTCTGGTGTTGTTTTTCTTGTGGTAGATCCGGGCATGGGCACACGGAAAAATGGGAGCTGAAGGAAGCAAGACCAATGCCAGTTCAGGCACAGCGAGCTATGCCAGCACAATCGTCGACTTTCCGAACTTGTGCCGGAAAGAGTCGGAAGCGACGGCCTGGACTCTGCTCCACCAGTGCACGCTCGACAAGTGGAAAGATGGACATGCTGGTTAGTTAATTGTCAGTAAATAATTTAAGATTTAAGTAATGAATATATAAGTCTGTCGCAATCAGTGCTTAAAGTGTAAAATAGTGCCTGGACACCCCTCACCTTTTCAGATGTGCTGTCCAAATAAGTGGCAGGACAGCGTTGAGATTTGAAAATAAGCGCCTGGACGCTGTCCGTGACCGTCCTGCCACACTTTAAACCCTGGTCTTAATCAGCTAATACGTCATCGAAAGAGTCAGCTCAGATATGTTCAATGTATGTTTCTATAAGCTGTTGTGGCACAATTTACAGTATGTAGATAAATAAGTTTTGTTGTGGCGCAGCTAGGACGGCTTGCTGCAGAACTTTACAATTTGAAATGTTAATTCCTGTTGTGTTTCACATTTTAATTATTTGAACATTACGATTTACGTTATAAAATTTTCATTTTAGTTGTAGCATTAGTAATGTCTGTAGACTTTGTAGCATTATATGATGTGCTGGTACCTGAAGGTAATTTGCCTACATGTTATTTACAATGTGTTTGCCTACAATGCCCTACATGTTGTTTACAATGTGCAGGTTTCAATTTCATAGACTGCAAGGTTTCGAGAGGTCCTTAAGAGGCAGTATGTGATGTTGCTCACATATTCATACATGCCATAATGTGCAGGCAAGCATACATGTGAAAACTCTAACTGAATGTAGACATAAGGCAACTTGACCCAGAAACTCCGAACATCCTCTTGATGGGAATCTGTTGGTTGGTTCCATGCGTATGCGTGAGCCCATCATTGGTGACTCTTCCAGCATATTGTCCATTATGTGCTACTGATGTGTATTTGTTGGTTGATAATGACATATAACATATTATAGACCAGCGCAGAGATAGCCTTGGAGTAGATATCTTAAAGAGGGGCAGGGCCTCGGACAGGATTTGGAGGCCCAGGGCCACAAATAATTTTCAAGGCCTTTTTCAAATATCTTTTTTTAAACTCAGCAGAGAGGTTCACATCATTCTGATTCTTTGCCAATTGTTAAATGCTGTACAATTACGGTACATTTTCTTGGTTCAAAACTCCATTTTCTGTCACGTCTGTTGCAGTCGTCAAAGTCTCTTGGATGGTACTTTCTGTTTGTGATGAATTTATTTCTCGAATATCTTCAGTCTGGCTGGGTCTATTACTATTTTCAGGATGTGCAAAGAAATTTGAAATTTTTTGGCTTGCTGAAGCAGCTTCCTTTTGTCGAGCCAATTTCTTTCGTTTCTCATGTCCACCTTCGAATGACCTCTTTATCTTTCTATAGATATTAAATTAAAATAATATTTATATATAATATAATAGACTAATAATCATGGGGAATATTTTACTATTTTTTCAATAAAATTGACAATGTGGTCAATTTTGTCAAATTGACTGATATTGATTGTGTAGACAGTAGTGTACTGTGTAGGCCACACAATTAACAGCCGATCGGATAAGAACAATATATTCATATTAAAACATAATTTAGGTAATTAGGTTTCAATGTTTGACTTACAGCTTCCGAACAACGTATTATGATAGAGGTTAGAATTTTGACTCTTGCTGAGTGTAGACATTGACAACTTTTCAATTTTCGAACTAAATTAACTAATAAAAGATTTACGAATTTTTTACAGTTTGCAATGATATAACGTCAACGATTTCGTCACGAAATAATTAGAATTTGTACAGCGCTACATTTCAATGAATACATCCTTAATTATGTAAATCCTCATTACAATAATTAACTCTGTATACTTTCGAAATTCCGAGGCCCTTTATCAAGTGAGGCCTGGGGCCAAATGGCCCCAGTGGCCCCCTGTCGGAGGCCCTGAAGAGGGGCTATATAAATTCTCAGAATGAGTTAATAGGTTTACATTTTAATAAAAAAAACTTTTGAAACAGTACGATATCCATAAATTGTAAAAGTTGTAACAGTCTCATCAGTTCTGAAGTCCTGCTCTTGTGCCTTTCAGATGCCGGTGGTTTTCCGGAGGCGCTGCTGACATGCGACGGCGTCATTCACAAGGACTGCAGCTTCTCGTTCTGCATGAGTCGTCAGGGCATCATCAACATCAACAAGGGATCGTCGATCTTCAGCTTCCGCAAGCGCAGCAAGTTCGCGAAGATGGCCGAGCACTTCGAGTACAACCACATTCCCGCGCAGATGTCGTCCATCAACCACTTCCGCGTGAAGAGCGTCCTCTGCTTCCGCGACAGCCTCGTTGTCCTCCACCTCTCCCGCAACACCAACTCACAGTTCGGTCTGCTGGACCTGCGCATCAACAAGTTCCTTGGCGTTTTCGGAAAGCAGCATGTGGAGTTCACCAATGAGGTCCTCGCGGGGGAACTGAGCCCGGACAAGAGCAAATGTCTCGTGCGCATGCCGAACCTCGGACAGCAAGGCCAGGCCGCCGCTGCTGCGCCAATTCCCTCCACCAGTTCGGTTCTGCATCTCTACGATCTTCGTACCCGTACGCTTCTCACGGAGATCGACCTGAACTTCGCGCTCTGCCACTTCTGCTTCGATCCGCGCTTCACGTGGCGACGCATCGCCGTCACCAACTTCGAGCCGGGTCAGAACAACAGCCTGAGCGTCGTCGAGCTGGACGCGTGGAACGTTCTGAGCACGAACCCGCGAGTGAGCGACACCCGGCAGACGCTCTACCCGTTCATGAAGGACCTCTGCTACACGCGCGACGGCTCGCTGCTGATCGCCACGATACTCGACACCAACTGCTTCTGCCGCGAGAAGAAGACGAGAAACTATCGTCCGATCAACTGTAGCATCTACGTCTTTAACGGGGACTCGACCGAGACCCTGCACTGCATCCAGTACCGCCGGTACACGTGTACGCAGCACAACTGCCCCGTCAACTACAAGCCGGTCTTCTCTGTCTGCGGAAGCCGCATGGCCGTCGTTATGGATATAACGGACGATGTGGCCCAGCACTACGTACAGATATACAAGCTGCCGACGAATCTGAACTTGCAGAGCATGTGCCGCGTCGTCATACTGCAGAGCTATCCTCTTTGTAAACTCACTGACCTTCCACTGCCTACGAAACTCATCAACTATCTCCACTTTAAGCCGGACTTTGACTGAGTAGACGCAAGAAACGAGAAAGGCCCGCTGATGAATTGCGTTGCCCGTGTCGTTAAATCGCTAGAAGGATCGCAAGTTTTATCGGTTTCCCTCTTGCGTGCGTTTTGCGTGTCGTATTTATTTAGTTACGTGGTGATGCAAGTTATATTTTGTGTTGGTAGGTTAGAAGTGAGAACCTTTTCGGATTAGTCATCATTGTTCCTGGTCGGTTTGTATGTCCGTTGTATTTATGGTGTGTAATTACGTGTACAGTTGTGAAGGTTTTAATTATGCCATTTCTGAATTCTGGTCAAGAACCTAGGACAACCTCTTGGGTAGTTTAGTGTACGGAGTACAATATCAAGTTCTGTAAACATTGAGATTGACGAATGTCATAGCATGTTTTACAGGGACTGTAGTTTGGTGTCAGCAGTTGGTGCTGAAAATTTATCTAGAAATTAAGCCAGTGATAATTTTTTCTGCTACATTTCCTTAGGCGGTTAATTGGATGGGTAATTAATTTAACTGAAATATTTTCTCTGTATAGGCTGTTAATCTTTTAACTGTACATGTGTTGCTCATGTTTGTTTAATTTTACTCTGTCATGAACAAGTTTGTCATACTGCTCCTCCCCAAATGGTGAACTCCTCATTCCTCTTGGTGCCGTGCTTTCTCTGTTGTTGGCCCTATTGTATGGGAATGGGCTCCCATTAGCTTTATGCCTTATGCCTAGGATTTGTTGAGATACATTTATCGCAGCCTTAAAACTCCTTTTCAGCCGTGGTTGGGTCGGGAGCGCTTCTGAATAGTAACCTTGAGTGGGCGCTATATAAATCTCTGTAGTGAATGTTAGTATGGAATATGACATTAAATGTATGTTTAGCTTAGACCCATAACTTCTTTAAAGCTGTACATGCTGTGACATGTATAGGCGTAATGAATCGCGTCTGCATGATTAATGCCAATAATATAACAGCGTTGTATTTATGATTTTTGAAGAGGTGTGAGCAGTGTGGTATAAAGGTTTGATAAACAACTTAGTGGCTTAGTGGCATAGAGTTGTGCACATTTTACTGGATACGGTCGAAGTAGCAAAGTCATCTCTAACTTTAGTTGTGTAAACATTTGACTGTTGGCTGGTATTTTTATAGATGCTTTTGTGTTGACCGGCTCAAAATTGAACTTCTACCTTCTATATATTTGAATAGTAATAGTAACATTAAAATAAAGAAGTTGAAAAAGGAACAGTAATGTGTTAAATACTGCAAAAGAAAGATGAAAAGAAACTCACGGTAAAAATGAGTTCATTACAGAAAAATTGCAAAAATTTCAGTACTAAAAATAGGAAATAATGACATATGAAATCCTAGATATTCAAACGACCCTAATGTAAAAAGTCACTCGGTGAAGAGATTCTGATGGTTTGTCTACATGGAAATAATTCCAAATAACTGAATTCCACACACCGCACACATTGCAAGATTCAAAGGGAAGAATAAAAGACTGCAATAGATAGTCTAGATAAACCAAGACATAAGAAGACTTGGACTAAACACTAGAGATGCAACGGACATTTTACAAATGATCGATTAAATGGAAATGATTTATTCATGTTCACTGCCGCCAAGTGGCTGGCATCAGAAACTGATGCCAGATAATAATAATGAGTTTAGATCCCCTGGGACATTCTCTGCAATATCTCGCCATGAATCCCCCACGGGAAATTCTCTGCCATCTCCCAGGGTAGATCTTCATTTAATTTTAGCTTCGCTTGGCATTAACTTAAATTTGGCTCTGCATCTACAGGTACAACATTCTACATCTACAGGTACAACATTCTACAGGTACATTAACACTCGTAACTAATTGCATTATTTGTTAATTTTTGTTTTACATAATCAAAACCGTTTAACGTTACTGTTTTCCTACGTATACTAGCTCTACAGTTTCCAACTCCATCGCTATGGTTTCCTTTTTATATAGCAACAGTTTGAGTAAACATCACAACTTTATTACATATTTTTACTTTAAGCATCAAAATGAGTAAACATTAATTAATTAAGACTCGAAGCATTAAAAGGTTGCTCAACAATTAAATTTAAGCAATGAAATAAAGTTATGTCTAATCAAATTTGGATGTTTACCGAACACTAAGATCAAAAGATCAATGCAAAAAGTCTTTCTAGAAGTGTGTTGCTATTTTAAAAATCTCCTGAAAATTGTTTTGTTTGTATTTCTACACAGACATCAAAGCACTACAAAAAAAGAAGTCCATATAATATAAATTGCTTACTTTCTGTGGACATTCGGGAGGGAATATCTGGGGGATTTATCACGTTGAAATGCCTGGAGGAGAAATTTAGGGAGATGATGGGGAGGGGAGAATGTGCAGGAGATATCTCCGGATCCATAATAAATCTACATGTACTAAATTAAATTAGTCTTCTCCAATTAATTCATCATTCACTGTGTCTACAAATTGGCTACAGATTCTAGCATGCATACTATTTTTTCAAAAAATTGTTTCCTTTGTTGAAGACCTAGGCCTAAATAGCCATTTATGTACAGCCAACAAGAGTATTTTCTATGTGTATAGAATATATTTACGGACATTTTGCAGGAACACTTAAAAGCACTCAGTTCCATCTTCTAGTGCCAATCATTTTGCAGCTGTCTGAACTTTTGGCTGGTTAAAATTATTCTGTTCGAGCCTTATAAATTTCAATGCTTCAACAACAGTACCTTAATATTGACTTTAAGGTTTTCGTTTCGAGTATGAACGTGCATTTTCATGATTATATTTTGGTTTATAGTTGTTCTAGAACTACCTACCCACACACACATAAAATTGTGACAGAAACTCTTTCAGTAGAGGACATTTAAGTGAAGTTTTTCAGAAGACGGGCTCTTATGGCTACTTTTATAGTACAGACCTTTCTTCTATAACATCAAAATTACTAGAGTAGTGCAATAAAGATAGTTTTGAGTGCTGGTTAATTACAATTCTCAACAACTGATGCATTCAACTAGAACAGCGGTTCTCAACCTTTTTAGTGTGGCGACCCCTTGGCAACATTTAGAAAGTTATGACGACCCCCAACAGCAAAATTGATTGAGTTGCCCCTTCACTGCATTTTTGTTACCATTTCACGCATTTCACCCTCATAACTCGAAAACTGGTTTTGACAACTGAGGCTTCCTGGCTCTTGCGATTCTGAGCGTTAATCCTTACACATTCTGTAATTTGAAGTTGAAATGTCAAAAGTTTATTCGGCTTGTGAAACCTAATAGGGCCTAACTATTAAACAATTGGCTACTCTAAAAATTGGTCAATATATAGTTCTTCATTTCTTAACACTCATTTCACCGTTGCTGATTCGTTTTGGTTGGCAACCAATTTAATGAACTTGGGCCATATGCCTACTTGTGTTCTTTATCAATGCGCTGAACATGCATGGAGAGGGATTTGGGGAGGGCATGTACCTCTCCCAGTTGTCAGAATGTTTTTTAATTTCCACACACTGCAATGGTAGCATTTTAGGCTGTAGCCTAATTTGTACGAAATTGTTCATCATTGCAGTGCTGATAGTCGTGGTGTAAGACATAAAAAGTGTCTCATGATCCCATCCCCTTGTTTGCAATTTTTTATCTAAGAAAACTCCACAGAATTTCAGCGCTGAAAGTCATGGTTTGAGACTTCAATAAATGTTCCCCCATTGTTTATAATTTTGAATTACCGCGCTGTTATTGCTGCAGTTTTAGCTGTCATCTGAATGAAATTGCTCAGTTTTTCAATGATGATAGTCATGGTATAAGACTTCAGAGTTTCGGCCCCAATTGTTCAGACCTACATGTAATTGTTTTTGGATTTGGACACTGTCAATGCAAAATTAAGCTTTCATCTTAAAAAAATTCTCATGATCTCAGTGCTCAGAGAGGTGGTTTAAGACTTATGCACCACCCCTGATTTTTAAAAGATGGTAAAAGTGGACTTTACATTTGAAAACTAAGATGGCCGAATGTTTTTTAGCTGTCGCAATCTAATGAATGAATCAAATAACAAGTATAAGAAAATTTTCTTTTAAGTTGCAGACTTGCAGTAGTGTAGTAACTATAGGCCTAGATATACATGTAGAGTTGAAATTGCTATTGCATATTTTACAAATTTCTGAAGGTCCAGGCGACCCCTGGCAAATTGTCAGGCGACCCCCGTGGGGGTCGCGACCCACAGGTTGAGAACCGCTGAACTAGAAAGTGGTCAATGAACTCGATATAGATGACGTTTGACGCACTAAAAATAACACTGCCACAAGCAGTCGTGCACGTTTGCAGGACTGCTGTTGAAATACAAGTGTGTCATTAAGAATGAAAACTATGCAGTGACGTAGACAAGGGGGTTTCAGGGGTTAAAACCCCCCATTGGCCTAGGGAAAAAGTTTTTTAAAGGTTATTTATCCACTTAAATAAGAAAAACAAAACAATTGCTTCTAGTAACAATTGTTTTTCTTACTTTTATTCCCTTTGTTACTTTATTTCCTTTTTATTTACTGTAATAATCTTGAGTTGGTGTCAGAAAGGGCATCCGGCCACGCCATAAACTCCCCAAAAAAAAACCATCATAAATTCCTGGCTACGCCACTGAAACTATGTATTAATCTCGGTGATTGCTAAATTTAATTACCGTCATTCCTAATGTTGTCCTTGCAAATGTACAACTTTGTCCAATGAAATTTCCACATCGTGAAACAAGTCAACTTCTGTTTAAGTTTAACCACTGCAACATGAATAAAATACTGAAAGATGGTACCTTAAAAAATGACTTGGTGTGTTTTATCTAAGGAGCGCTAGCCACAAAATACTGGATAATTTCCAGAAAATATGAACGACATGCTTTATTTCAAATGCATTAAATGTTATAACACTCAAGGTATGAGGGATATGTATGAGAAAAAAATCACTCTGGTCTCACACCTGCATTCGAGTTTTAAAGCAACAGCAGTTGTTGTGCAAACCATGAAACAAAACACGGAGCAGCAATAAAGTTTCAATAATGTCAACAAAGTATTCAACTGGAGACAGATGAATGAGCTTGAATCGACGCTTGTATTTTGGTGAATAGCTGCTGATACACAAGTGGAAGTTCTGTTCGGGTGATGGGTTCTACTTGATGTACTGCGCCAGCCACCGAAACCCTTCACCGTATCCCTGCTTCTTTAGAACACTACACATGAACAGCTCCAGTGGACGTCGCTCAGTTACGATTTCAGGTCCCTTAAAAATCAACAAGACCATTGGGTCGAAATATGTTTTTTTGACAAACACAATGGATGAGCCCACAGCCACACAACAGCAGATGAGGCTTCTGTGCATGCATTGTGTAGTCTGCTTCACTGAATGGATAAGCCCACAGCCCATGCCAGATGAGGCTTGTGTGCATGTATTGTGTAGTCTGCTTAACTGTGGTCAAAGCTCATCTGGCTAGATTTCGCGTGAACTAAACCAGAATTCTTTCCTGCCTAGTTTTGCAAGCCAGTGATCGCCAATAATCGCAACATGCACAACAACATAACAGAAGTTGATTTTCCAGTAACTGCTTAAATGTGAGCAGAGATATTTTTAAAGAATCTAGAATCCGAAATGTAATGGCCTGTTATGGAGAAAGTTTTTCACTCTTGCACCACACTACATGTATTTTTGAGCAGTCTAACTTTCTATTGTGAGCACTCACTAGATAACCAAGCCTTGCTGGATATCTACCAAGACTTGTTGGATACCTACTAAGACTTGCTGGATATCTACCAAGATTTATTGAATATCTACTAAGACTTGCTAGATATCTACCAAGACTTGCTGGATATCTGCCAAGACTTGCTGGATATTTATCCAGACTTGCTGGATATCTACCAAGACTTGTCGCATATCTACCAAGACTTGCTGCATATCTACCAAGACTTGCTGGATAGTGCCAAGACTTGGTGCTGTAGAAGACATTACAGCTAATGTTTACCTTTTGCATTATCATCAGGCAACAGAAACCAATCAGTGAATTACTAATTGGTAAACTATAAGCGAAATAGTAAAGGACTGTCTTTCACCTTGCCAGTCATCTTGTTGTTGAGATCAAAGAAAGCTTTGATCTCGTCTTCACTCGCTGCACCCGGCTTGTCGATTTTGTTGGCCAATATTAGGACTGGTATGTCGGATGTCTGATCGTCATTCAGTACGCTCTGTTTAATTAAATCAAACAGGCATCGCAGTAAGTGAACCATTAACTTCATTCCGAGTTTGTCTTGACTGAAGTTCTAAGCTTGAGTATCACATGAAACTTGACAATTCTAAGTAACTCTGTAAGGAAAGGCTTTATGCTGGTACTGAACTACAGTTCCTTCAATTCTTAGCACGAAACCTCAGAAGTTGCATACCTATACACGAAGTATTTTTAGTATTTATCTGCTAATACCACTTTTCATTGGGCCTCCCGTCAACCAGTATTTCTCAAGACTGAATAAATCTTTACTAAACTCAAAACTGCTTTTTGCTGTGCTAGAGTCGGGAGTGCATCTGAGTACCCTCCTTGAAGAAGCACCATGGATATAAATTCTGGAATTAGTGAATGAATAAAGCCAATCTTCAACCAACAACATAGCTGTGGTAATTTATCACATGTAAGCCTACTAGCATTTTACGTCAGTTTAAATACGTTTAAAGATGTGTTTAACTCACATAAAATTCACGTTTTGATTCCGTTATTCGCTCTCTGTCGAAGGCGTCGACGATGAACACGATGCCATCAACGACTGGAAAATAATCTCTCCAAACTCGACGGGCTGCAGAAAACAACATGGAATAAAATCAGTGTTTATCATTGACCTTATGCATGATATATGTATGTAATATATAATATATGCATGTATGATACATATATATATACATATAATATACATATATATACATATACATATAATATATAATTATATGCATGCATGTACTATATGAATTCTCTCTATATGTATGTCTGTCTGTCTAGACTAACAGACCGAGAAACTAAGACAAACGTTTTATCAAGGGTTCAAAAAGTAGGGAAGAAAAGCAGTGAAAATGTTTAAAAATTCCTTTTGACTAGAATTTTAAGTACAGGAATAGGAGCAGTTACACTATGCATCAAGACTGAATCGATGCTTCCTTTTTAAAACGTATAGCTGTGCCAACACAAAAAAATTACCAAATATCAATTTATCAAAAAATCTGTTTGCACAGCACATTCGGATACTCACATACTGAAGTTTTAACTTATAATGAACATTTCTGCATACTAATTTACAAAGAGTGAGGCAACACCAATAAAAGCTAGTTTCCAATTTCCTGCTAATTACCTTCTAGCTTAAGTTTCTGAAACGCATTTACATACCTTGCTGATGGCCGCCAAGGTCAAATGTCGTGAAGAGTACGCCACCCATTGTCAGTTCTTCTGAAGCTTTGACAATACAAAAGTCTATCAGCTTCAAAATTCAGACTTAAGCTACAGACCAGGGCCCACTTATGCGTGCATGCCAAAAGCGGCCATGAATCATTTTTAAAATAACCTCTCGTGCCATTTAAATTTTGCACAGTATACCACTTTTCTCATAAAGGCTTTAATTGACAAAGCACAAGAAACCTAACCACAGGCAGACAGTAATTCAAAGATGCTTCTAGAAAGGTGTAAAAATCAATATCCTTTACGAAAAAATGTAGACGCCTAGTGATTTTGAAGATCGAAATGTTAGATGCTCTAAATTCCGTCAAAATTCTTGTGCTCAAAAATGTGTAAACATGACATTTTGGGCACACAATGTCATTTGTTTGTCATCTCTAGTATAGTAAACAACTGATTCAATAATACCAAGTGCTACAGCCTGTGACACGAAATGGAGTATCCCCCCTGAAAGCTATCCGGGGGGATGAATTAATCTATCCCCCCGGATGGAATTAACCGGTCTATACTATCCGGGGGGATAAACCATTCTATCCCCTTTTTTGAAAAATGCGCATAATAAAATTTTTTTATGCTGTAATCAAAATTTAAAGTGACTCTAATTGTTTTAAGTGTCCTAAGCAATGTTCAGATAAAGGCAACTCGAATTTATTTAGTGACTCTGAGTGTTCTAAAAGTGTTTTAAATGTTTTAAGTGCTCTAAAAACAGGGCAAAGCAAATTATCTAGTAGGAACAAAACATATCTGTTAGTGTCATTATTCAAAACAAAGCAGATGAAAATTAATTTGCAAAAAAACATGCGGAAGCGGTTTTTTGACTTTTTTTATTTGGGGGAAACAATTAATACGGGGGATACTCTATTTCGTGACACCTGCTGTGAAACAAATGAAAGTATAAAGTGATAGACTAGTGACATGTACACGATAAGTGCCTGTTAATTCGTACAAATTGGCATTTAAAAATCAAACTTTTCAAAACAAATTACTAGTGTTTAATTGATTTTATAAATACATAATGTTATGAAAATGCAAGGTTACACAAGTTTCCTGTCTCAGATTAACTGTTTGTTTTGAACATAAGCAATAAAATTAAACGCTATTCACTGAGAATCAGTAGTAAATGCCCATGAAAAATAATATATCCATGATAATTTCATGCATTGAAGTTATTCGTTTGAAGGATATATCATATTTCAGAAGTTCAACATATTTAACATCATGTAATTTGTACAGTGCTCTTGCCAGCATATGGACAGCTAATATTACAATTGAGGTGCTAGATTTCTGTAGAAAGGCACCAATAATTATTAACAAAGACTTAACACAAGACAATGATATCCTAATAGAATTTCAACATTTTAAAAATATCCTGTTAGTCTTAGAATAAGAACAAAGCAAGGTTTTTACCAAATGTTATTTCTGGGATTATATGGTAAGGTATCATACCATAAGTCGTGCAAAGAACAAGCACAAACGCCAATCAAACGTTTAGCAAATCAATTCGGCTACATTGTCTGGTCAAACAACAAACAACAGCAAACAATGTTAGTTTCATTCGTTTCAAGAACATAATCCACATGACAATCCCTTCTCTGCACATCCTTCTCAGCACATTACTGCACAAAACCACTCGTAAGTCAGAAATTTCCATTTTCATGGAAACAGCAAAAACTTGACCATAGATAATATTTTCCAATTGCTAGATAATTAAAGCTTATAATTTAAATATATTTTAAGCAAATAACCAAAAAGATCAAGTGAAAGTCACATTGAAGGGTTTAATTTGGATTATTTTGTACAAGTTATGATTTGCAATTTGCATTATTGGGCCAACTTAGATGCATTTCTGTCGATATATAGGATTAGTGTCCATAAAGATAACTAGTTTTTCACCCATAAATTCATTTAGGAAATTCATTTCATTGAGTCACAATGATAAGTTTGGTATCATTGTAAACAGAATGTGTTTCTGTTTCAAATGGTGTCATAATACTCAAAAGTCAAAAATCCGAATTAGGACTGGTTTTGTGCAGATGGGTCACACAAGCAGACGTTACTCCCAAGCAGAATTAATTCATTCACTAGTGCAGTAAATTTCATAGCCCCTCAAAGATTAGATAGATATTTAGAGTAAATTCAATTCTTCAAGATACCTATTCACAATTGCCTTATGCTTTATTCATATGCCTTCCTTCAATCCAATTCATTGATGCTTCTTAAAATTGTTTTAATTTAGTACAGTTATAATTTGAAGAGTTTCTGGTTGTGCTTAATCTCTAAAATCCTCTATTAAATATGGCCCAGAGTCAGTAACATCAAGCTCAAATGCTTTATCATGCAATGCAAAACAGCTCTACGTGAAACATAATAATGCAGTTCGAATTAGTGGTAAAATGCTAATGAAACAACAATAGTCTCCGAGGTTAGCATCTCTGAGGTTAGCATTCCTGCTGAAGGAAGAAAAGCTGCAGACAAGTCCAAAAATGCAGAGACATAACTTACTGGGATGTAGCGTTGGCACAGGCTGAGTCATGTGACCCTCCTTGAGAACACTGAGCAGAGTTGTCTTGCCCGCATTGTCGAGACCAAGGAGTAGTATCTTGCCAGATTTCCTATACAGGCCTGTGGTCAATGAATAACAAAAGTTAAATTCACATAAAATTTTCAACCAATTTTATCGGTTTGTGAAAGTATCTATTTATAAAGCTTCAAGACAAAACTAAATACTGGTTAATGGTTACTTAAAAACTTACTCATTGCTATGCCTTACACTATGTTTACAGATATTAATTATATGTAAATATTTCCCATCAATGTGCAAGCTGCTTCAAGTGAAATAATACTCACAAAAACATTTATAAGCCTTTGGAGCAACAAAGCTGCAACATGGCCAGATTGGTTTGGGATTGCATCAAAATATTTTCAGACAAAAAGGTTTCCATAGTCAATAAGATAAGCTGCAGTGCTATTTTATGGCATTTTTATAACTGCACAGCGCACATCTTCCACAGTAAACTATTCCCAATTGGATGAAAACGATCAATTTTGAACTATTTTTGACTGCACAAAAATGCCTTTGCAGCTGCACTAATTTGTTTAGAACTGCAATTTTTGTGTACAGTTCTGCGCAATAAAAAAGCACTAAGATATGTGATGCAGGGGCTCAAAACCCGTCGTTTGTCGCTTCCTAGATATTGCGCTAGACACCGAAATAGGCGAGAGGGGTAAAGAATGCAGTTTATTCTTCAATTCAGTATATGACTGTGAATTCGCCATAATTTGCGAAGTAGTGAACCGATTTTGATGCCGTTTGGGTTATCTGATTCAGAATATATGCCTCTAATGCCCAGAAAAATTTCAGAATAATAACTTAGTGGATTCAGTGGACTTGGATGACACGAATATTCAGTAACTTTTTATTTTATTTTTTCACTATAAACTAATGAAATAATCAAACGAGCACAACTTTTGTTAGAAAAAAGATAATTTCATTGTGTTAAAAGCATTTTAGAGCATGGTCATTATAGCATATGACTAAATCAAAAGGTAAAAAACCAACATGTGACGGGTTTTGAGCCCCTGTGTCACATATGGAAGCACTGGTATAACACTAAATGAGCACTGTAACTGGCTGTTCCTACATTAAAAGACAGTTGCTTACACAGTTGCAAGAGGTTTCCATGCACACCTTGTTACTCAGCTATGCCTAAAAATAGTCCAGGCATTAAGCACATTAAAACCACTCACATGCACTCACAAGTGCCTTGATATTACTTTTATATGGTAAACATAAAAATTACCTAGGTACTTAAGCAGGCCTGTGAACCAATCCCAGATAAACATAACTGAGAACCTCAAACTTGTGTTGCCACGTCTTCAAATCTACAGATGCAAAAACACAAAATGGTTATGTCAGATTTCAGTACAGCATAATGAAGGTTGGAGATTGCTCTTTGTTCGTTGAAAAATCAAAATATAACTAAACATATGACATCCAAGTTGCTATAATCCTTGGTCGATGTGTTTAGCAAATTAGCCTCTCTGACACAGCTTTTGTGCATTGCAGAGAAATTCTGAAGATTAACATTTACATTATTTCGACCATATTCGCCTGTTAATAAGCTAGTTCCGCGACTTTGCTTTTGTTGGGCGCTGTAGAAGTTTCGAGACTACAATACAATCCCAAAAGGCAACCTGGGATTAATATTGCTGATTATTAGTCCCTGAAACCAACCCTCAACCTGATAAATTTTAAGCTTCAAAATTGAATCTAGCAATTCCGTTTATTTACGCCAAAAATCAAATAATTACTCAAAAAATCAAATATTTATCCACGAAAAATATCTTAAACAAATTGGGACTGTTTTAACTACTCATTGATTACATGCCTGTTTAAATTACATAACAAAATTAAAGCTCGGTAAACGTGTATTTATATCAATCTTTTATTCACCAAATGATGGTAGCACAATTAATAAGACAACAAAGAAAATACAAAATTCACAGGACAGTATATCTGCCTGCATAGTATTTAAGCGTCATAATTAATTCGCTCGTTGCAGCATAATTATTTTTTAATCAGTCCAGCATCTAGTTTGGCAAAAATCCATCTAATCAATTCCGCTTCTATTTAGGCAATAAATTTTTCGGCAAAATAACTTCTATTTAATTAAAAAATATTGTTCATCAATCCAGATTCAATTTAAGCGATCCCACTTCTATTTCAGTAAAAAAAATTGTTTTCATCAATCCCACTTCTATTTATCAAGAAATTTTACGTCAAGCCGATTTGTATTGTAGGCCTAGGCCTATTTGACCAACGCTGAAACTCATGTAATGTCGAATAATTCATGACGCTAAAATACACGTTTACTTTAAAAATATACAAAAATGCGATAACCTAGGCGACTTTTGAACGGATAGACTTACTACTCTTGAAAGGTTACAAACATTGGTCACATACAT
Source organism: Lumbricus terrestris (assembly GCA_949752735.1). Classification (NCBI taxonomy): domain Eukaryota; kingdom Metazoa; phylum Annelida; class Clitellata; order Crassiclitellata; family Lumbricidae; genus Lumbricus; species Lumbricus terrestris. The sequence continues at coordinate 28,289,960 of OX457046.1, forward strand.
CTCCAGCAGGGATGCCACTCTGGATTTTGAAAAAAGGTCAGATCCGGTCAGAAAAAAGGCTAGAAAAGGCTAGATTGACGATTTTCATGTAAAATACATGGATTTTTCCAATTTTCCGGCTTGAAATATTTCTGACGACCTTTTTTTAATAATAATAATAATATTTTTTCTTTAATTAAACGCCTGCAAGACGCACTGCGCTTTACATTTACAGGTTATGCAGTAATCTTAATTAAACTCAGGGTGAGAATTGCCGGGGGGGTTGGGGGGTTTCAACCCCCAGTCTTTCTTAGAGCCCCATAGTAAAATCTGTTTTTCACACCCAAATTCCAAGTGGATAATGGTCCAACCCCCCCAGTTATTTTTCCACAATTCTTACACTGATTAAACTTAACTACCACCTGAACAGACAGCTTTGTAATTACACGGCGCCAATGGCAGCCTACAAAGCAAATCCGCCCAACGGGGGCTCGAACTCACTACCTCTCGCACTCTTGGCCAGCGTGTTAACCATTACTCTACCGGGCCCCCCTAGTCGTCCGATGACTAAAATTTGACTAAAATTTGCTCTCTTTCCCTTCCCGAAAAATTTCTGATGACCTTTTTTAGTCTTTTGCTCCAACATTAACAATTTTTGGTCCAAATTCACAAAATTTTTGATTTTTTTCACGTCTTTTGTGCATTTTCAGTTTAAGAATAATAAATTTGTATGTAAAAAGTCGAAAAAACCGCCGTGAGAAAAAAAATGCTAGATTCCGACCAAAAAACCTAGAAACCTAAACAAGACCGAAAAAACCTAGATCTAGGTGGAAAAAGCTAGGAGTGGCATTCCTGATCTCCAGCACATCAGGGATGCCACTCTGAATATTCATAAGAGGTGAGAATCGGCAAAAAAAGGCTAGAAAAAGCTAGATTGAAAATTTGTCTTGGAAAATACATTATGTTAATTTTTGGCGCATGAAATTTCTGATCACTTGCAAAAATGTTAACTTTTCGAGCTGAAAATTAAATCAACCTTTTCTCGCAAGGATTTTCGTATGGCCTTTTTTGTTAGTCATTCAGTACAAAAATCTGAAATTTGTCGACCTTTTTTTTATCTTCTTTCGTCTGTTTCTTCCCTAAAAATGTCTATTGTACCTGGAAATGTCTGGAAAACCACCGTGAGAAAAAAAGATAGAGCCCGAGGAAAAAACCTGGAAACCTAGACAGGGCCCAAACCCTAGATCTAGGTGGAAAAGCTATGAGTGGCATCCCTGACTAGAATCATCAGCAGCCTGTAACTCGTACGTAATCTGGATTCTGGAGTGTTGATAGCTAGGTCACTGTAATTTACTCGTCATCGTCGTCTACTTCATCATTTTGTATTAACAATGGTTTTTAAACCACGAACGTCTTAAGAGAAGACAATTCGCATTAAATTTAGATTTTGTTGTTGTCGAGGTCCTGATGGTCGCTTAATTATAAGTATACGCCTAAAGTGTTCAGATTTGTAATTTTAAACGACAGACAGCTGCAATTAGTAGCCTATCCTCCCGATCGACTAAGCTTAGTCGGAGATCGGTAAGCAAAATCGACCTATAGGCCTATACGTTATACCTGTGTTTTTAATTCATAATTAGGTGACTCTGGTCTAGGGCCTCTAGGCCCTACGAGTCGTAATTAACGAGTGCACCGTGAAATTAATGGTTCGTAAATAAAGAAAAGGTGCTCCAGAACAGCGGTTCTCAACCTTTTCAGACTCACGGACCCCTTTCTAATTTTGATTCACGGTCACGGACGGACCCCCACAGAAATTTGGTGCCTCTGGCGCATTATCGTGACTGTATAGGCCTATGACTAGGCCTATAATCCAATATAATAATTAGGCCTATGTTATAGCCTATATATGCCCCTGTAGGCCTACTGCTGTACTACAAATTTATATAACTAGTAAGATTCTTTGAAATTTATTAGAAAAAACCTGCATTTTATTTTGATACAAGCTTTGGGCACGCATATTTGACCACAGTTTATCTATTCGAGATGTCAAAATAATGCATCAGGCTAGCCTAACTCTTGCATGGATGCAACGTTCATCTTCAATGTAGACCTAGTAGGTCTATCACTGGTCAGTTCAATGATTTGGTTCAATTCCGATGTTGGTAAATACCACGAATCAATGTTTGCAAGACACGAACTGGAAACCCACGAAAAACTGTGAACGTTCAAATTGCCAAAGTAGAAGTTGAACTGATCCAGCTATGATTGAATATGTCCGGAAATTAAATTAACAAATTTTGATTGATTGATCTAGTGCATTTCGTCATTTCAATGTGAATAATTCATGCAATTGTTCAAATGTGTCAAAGTTACCTATTACTATCCGTTTTGCACCAGAGATCAAGTTTTTTTTGGTAAAGCAGACACTTTATCACTGGGTCTAAGGGTGATTAGATTTGTCTGCATCACTTGCGTAGAGGAATTCAGCTAGTGTATTTAGCTGCTCAAAAATGCCAGCAATGTAAGCCAGAGTTGAAAGCCATAATTAATTATGAGTTCTTATTAAAATGAATTGCAGGCTGAGGTCTTTTTGTCTAAGAAATAGTCTACTCTCAAAAGCATCTCGAAATCTTTCTAGACCCCCAGGGGTCCGCGGACCCCCAGTTGAGAACCGCTGATATATAGCATTATTTAACTGATCGACCCAGACAATAAAAAGTATGGTACGTAGATCTAGAGTCGAACGCTCAATGGAGTGAGGACGCGGAAAGGGAGAACAGTGAACGGCCGAGTCTAGGCTACTCAATATAACTAGATCTACTTAATTGTCAACGGTCAGAGTCTCTGAACTTCCCACCCCCTTTGGACATTTTGTACAACTAGCTTATATAGGCCTATTAGGCTACTCCACATTCTCGATGCGGCACGCACTCGCTCCACGCTCGTTGACTCATCTGATGATCTAACATCATGGAGTGTCGATTCTGAGACGATGATTTATAAAGACTTTACTATGGGGTCCTAAGAAAGTCTAATTGTTTTTTCGATTCTTTTTTCGATTAGGCCTACTGTGCGCAGGTTATTTCGATCAATCCAGTTGCCAGCATTTCGTTCCGTAGCAGCCGACAGTCAGCAAAATTAATCTTAGAGTTGATCGACTGTGTACGAAGTAACCAAAGTTGCATCCCTCAATTCTTCTTTCTGATATTAAGAAAACATATAAACGTATGTTTTATAACACGTCGTGTTGTAGAAACGCATGTTATTAAATAAATATTGTATTTCACGCGATTCGACACAAAATAATAAGCTAGGCCTATGACACAATATTGACGTAGGCTATATAGAGATAGGCTATATAAAAAGCTAGATGGCATCAACTGTCTGGATGGATCACAATAGGAGATAAAAAAAAGTGGGATAATAATTAGGTCTACAGCACGCGACGCAGGATCTCCAAGGAATTATATCATCATCATCATCATCATCATCATCATCATCATCATCATCATCATCATCATCATCATCATCATCATCATCATCATCATCATCGTCATCGTCATCGTCATCGTCATCGTCATCGTCATAGTCGTCGTCGTCGTCGTCGTCGTCGTCGTCGTCATCGTCATCATCATCGTCATCGTCGTCATCGTCATCGTCATCGTCGTCGTCGTCGTCATCGTCATCGTCATTATAGTACCGTAGTCATAAGTTTATAGCGCTATAAGTTGGTAAGCAATAATATTGTAAACATAAGTGTGGACAGATATGCCCAAGCAGGCAGACAGACGGACATACAGACATGCAGACTATAAATTATAACCGATTAATTGACTGGCTGACTGATTTAGCAAGTGAATGGATAATTTGAATGACTGACTTAATTGGATTTGAATGAAAAACCTATAATTTAAACGTTTACTTTTGCACTTTTTTCTTTATTTTGCCAGACTTCAGAGTTGGCTTAGACTTGGACGGAGTCTTAATAGCATTTGTAGCTACAACTGTAGCAGTCTGCTGCGCAATGGCATTCTGTACCATAGCCCGTTGGACTTGTGGGCCATGTCTGAAAATTGAGGGGACTGCTGAAGCCTTGGTCGGAGCCTTGCGCGGAGTCGGTAGAAGTACCCGAGTAGGCCTAATTGTCTTCGCCATTTTCAAGCCTTTGAAACAGAAACAGCCTGTTGATCTAATCATCTGTTTATTATTTTCAAAATGACACACTTCTGTATGATTACCAGCCATCGCTATTATGGTAGACCTATAGCCTATATATAGTCTACGCGATACGAAGAAATTCAACAAATGATGTCGTTCCTCTACTGAATAGAGCCTATAGCTGACGATGCTATATAGCTGCTATATAGGCCTATACTACATAGCCTATAATATTATAGTCTACTTTCTAAGTTGCTTATAGGCTAAGGGAACTTCACGCCCGGCTGTTGCTTTTGATCTGACCTGTAGGCTATAGTGGTCGTACGCCAACATTCGATTTTTACCTGGTAGGCCCTAGTGGCTGGTGGCAGTAGAGGCGCCAGGGGTGGCTAGGGGCTAAGCCCCCTAAAAAAGCCATCCGTTTTTTTACATGTAAAAATTAAATATTTCAATGATTAGCTCCCTGAAAAATTAAACATATGCATGAGATTTGTCAGAAATTTTGACGGCTGAAAAACGGAAAATTTTTCTGAGATTTCGACCGAGCACGACAAAAAAGGTCGTCAAATATTTTGGCGGCTGAAAAAGGAAAATTTCCTCCGCGAAGATTCAATCTCCCAAAACTGAAATCCTGGCGCCGCCTGCGGCTGGTGGTAGACTATAGGCCTACTGAAAACAATAGACAAGAACGATGTCGTTGGAATCTTGGAACCAGGCCCGGTTTAACCACTAGGCGAACTAGGCGGCCGCCTAGGGCGGCAAATTTCTGGGGCGGCACTAAAAGTTTTTAATTTTTAGTTAATTTACATTAATATTTAAAGTTTTATTGCAATATATTACATTATATTTTTTCCCGCTAGAATAGATGAAACGAATTGCATAGTATAAATTTGATCACTAGTTTACTTACTTACGTTATAGAAAATAACGCCACATCCGGTGACGTCATTTCGAAATCAAATCTGGCGTGTAAATATAACATAAATATTCAAAATTGAAAATAAATTAAATATTTGAAATTCGATTGTCGTCGACTGGCTACTTAAATACTTTAGGTAAGATATTTAGTTTTACTTTTGTACAAATGTAAGTAAATGTAAATGTAATGTAATGTAAATGTAATCGCATATTTATACAGCGGCTGTCTTATGGCCTCGAACCTGCGGGTGAGATCCTTCACCACCGCTACTCCACGTTTATATTGCGACCGAGCCACCCGCAGTAAAGATCCGAGAAATTAATCTATATCTATAAGGAAGGATGTGACTATGTTTGTATGTATGTATGTATGTATCTGACTTTGTCCAGAATGCACTCTCACAGTTTTTGAGCTTTTCACTCCAAACCTTCACTACTGTGTAGGTCTCGGCACGAGACGCAAAGGCGAGGGGTTGGCGATTCTCTACCACCATGGGGGCCAGGGTAGGGTGCGAAACCCCCAATTTAAAAAAAAAACGCAGCTATTTTTTTGATTTTTTTTACCTAGATAGAGGTCCATCAGAACCCCCCGGATCAGTGGTTGGCAAATCTCCACCACCAGGGGGGCCAGGGTGCGGGGGGTCAAAAACGCTGATTTTCGCTAAAATTTTTCATTCGCTTGCCACGTATAAATGCAGTAATTTTAACCGTTTTAGAGGTGTCTAAAGTGGAGTGGAGGGGTGGGATGGAGGTGAGGGGTGGAGGTGGTGGGGTGGGGTGGCGTAGGGTTCGAGGGGTGGGGATGGGGTGGGGGTTGGGGTGGGGTGGAGTGAGGGAGTTCGTTGAGGTGGGGTGGAGGGGTGGGTTGGAGGGGGATGGAGTGGGAGGTAGGGTGGGGGTGGTGGGGTGGGAGGGGGGTGGAGGTGGGGTGGGGTGGGATGGGGTGGAAATTTTCGTCAAACCCAAATTTCTCCGATGGCGTACTGGTATAGAGGTCGCAGTTTGGTGGGGTGTTGTGTGGTGGGGTTGTGGCCGGAGCGGATCGAATCCTAAATTTCCCGGGCAACGCCGGGTTCCCCAGCTAGTATCTGATAAACCGACCGACCGGGAATCGAACTCGGGCCGCCGGCGTGGCGAGCGGGCTACCAACCCACTCGGCCACTCAGGATCTCACAACGTTATATTTAAAACCATTTGATGTAAATATTTAAATTTGTATATGTAAATTGTAATTATTTTATTTATTTATTTATTTTACAAAAATGAATTAAAAATATAGAAAAATAGTAGCTAAATCATAATAAAATTTAATTTTTCAGTGTCCGTCGTTATTTCAATCCCCCATGGCAGAGAGAAAACGATTGTCTGGTGCACAGTATCGTAAACAACGGGCTGAAAATGAAAAAGACGTAACAAAACAAGGACACTCGTTGTTAAAGTACCGTATCTACATGTATGTACACCATGGGCGCCCGCAGGATTTTTTGCAGGGGGGGTCAGTCATGACCAGTAGAGTTAAGATATAAAATATGTCATTAAAGACTAAGCAACTCACACAATCACCTTGTCTCAATATAGCGTAGTCCTACTACTATTTATGAGTCTTTTGCAATGAAACAAAAATTATTATATTGTTCATGTAGGCTACATATTCATTGTAAAAAGGTATAACACTAACATAATATTTATGGTCTAATGGACGTCATTTCGTTTTTCCAAGGCACAGAAAATATTTCAGGAGGCAAAAATTGGCTATCTTGTTAAGTTGTTAAACAAAAATTTCTACATGTGCAAGAAACTGCAGTTAGCGATCAAACATGTTTTCTTCTTATTTTCTTACTATGTTTGATTCAGTTATGGGAAATATTTTAAACACTACAGTATTTAAAATACTATTTTAAATGATATCACAGTATTTTGTAAGCCTACTTGTATTTATGATACATTAGATTGACTATGGTCTGTAAGCCTATTTATAATTTTAACCTCCAATTTTTTGACTATTGTGTACTCTGTACTATTTTTTAATACTAAAATATTAAAAACCTTTCATCTGTCATTAATAACAGATAATAATAGAGCAACATTGCATGCTGCATACACTACGCGTGAAACAATTATTATTTGGCTATTATTATTATTTATGTTGAAAGACCCTAGTTATATGGTCCCTAGCTATGTCATGCATAGCATAATCCGTAACATAGCCTTACCCATATATATATATAATCATACTTATATATATATCATATATATATATATATACAATATACATAAATGCATAGTACACAGTCTGCCAAGCAATATTTGTAAACTGTTATGCTGCAAAATGGAACTTTTGTCAACCAACTGTGAACTGTCTATTGTCACTGTGCGCCATCACTTTTATCAGAGACTGAATTTGAATTATGATGGTTCAACTGAAATGGGTCGATATGCAACCTATCTGGCCCGTATTTAATCATATTAAGCAGAAAGGACTTAAGTTGGAAAAAGCAAGCAGATAATGATGGGTGAACCCATATTCACCAGGAAGGAACCATGTTCAAATAAAAGAAATCGGTCATAGTTTAGGACATGCATGTCCAGCAAGTAACGTCTACCCAATCATTACATTAAAAAATTAATTACTAAGTGTGAATTCCAGTTCAATAATTTAGTTCTGGCCTACCTGGGACAGTGGCGGAGTGGTGTGCGGTTGGAGGGCGACGACTGGCGTAGCATTCTGCAGTACATTAATGGCAGTTCAAGATATTGTCTGTAAACTCGATGTGTCATTTCGAGAAGGCCTATACTGCGGACCTCGTAACGAATCACATTCCGATTTCCGACCGGCTATGAACTGGATTCCATGTCCTTGGTCATCTTTTCTCTAACATCATCCACTCTCCAGCAGCCAACTCTGAAGGAACTCTAGTCATCATATCATAGGCTAATATCTCTATTAAACAATCGGACTCGATCCCACTCCTCCCCTCACCCTCATGAGCTGGTCTTCCACTCTCAGGCCGACCTTCCCCTCCGAAGTGAGTTTGGCTTATTTCTGCCCCACCCCGCTTTTCACTTGGTTCAAGTTGCGGCCGCCCTGTAGCCTATAGGGATAGAAGCCACTGCTAATGACCCCTCTTCTGTGACCCAATGTTATTATTGCCCTCCCCTCATCCGTCGCAGTCAGTCCTGTGTTTCCCATCTTTCACCTCTCTCCATTAAGAATTTCCCTCATCTTCTTCCGACATTTGCCCTCACAGATCACCGCTGTTGGAGGGGGAACGACAGACGATTCCACTGGGCCTGTAATTTATGCGCTCTGCTCCATGTCAGACGGTGGTTGGGGAGCCTACCTAATCCGTGGTGAACGACGTTCGCGCCTCTAGGCCTATTACCACGGGTAAACGGTTCATAGGCTGCGGACCATAGATCTATGTATATATATATAATATATTATACATACATATATATATAACTTTAAACTATACTGACTTGTGCATTATATATAAATATCATACTGAGAGGGTGAAACTAGCCTGTACGTCTCTTGAGTATTAATAATCCAGAGCTGACAGGTCATTGCTTAACTGGGCACACAGTGCCTTAGTACAGCCCAAGGAGGTCTTGAATATAGGAGTCCATGTACGGCCCTTCCCGTGCAGGTCTGCTCAATGGGCAACGCATCTCCTCCACTCGTTCCAGTTCATCGCCAGCTCCTCTGACCTCTTCCCAAGATATCTCCAAGCACCCCAAGTCGTCTCTAATTACAATGCCAGAGCAGCCAGACATCCTTCTGTGACTCTGTGTATTGTATATCCAACAGGCTACAGATCTTGCTACAGAATTTAGTTCAGACGGCAGACTGATCCGCCCCCCTACCCCCACTCACGTCCCTGATATGACTGAGTAACGAATTCCATTAGTATCCAGTATGTACTGTGTAGAGATAACCAACAGTTATATTGGCCTATGCCAAAGTTATTGAAGTAGCATAAGAGAACACAATGACCGCGTGGTTGGCACCCTGTCCCATTTTACCACTGTCCACTGACATTTATTCCAGAAAGTGCTATTATTAATATTTTGTCAGGATTTCGAGGGGGGTCACGCGACCCCCCTTGACCTATGCTGCGGGCGCCCATGATGTACACCGCACAGAGACGAAGGTAGTCCAGAGGAGTTAAACAATCAAGCCGAAGCAGACAAGGAAGCGGATATACCATTATATAGATTATACATGTTCTATTCTATTCTTCTTCTTTCTATTGAATGCAAATACGAATTAAAACAAAAGGCACCATAGCATTCCTTTGTGAAAGTTAATATTAATTCAATCTTAGTTGCCGTGGGCGCGGGGGGGCGCGCAGTGCGACAGGTTCGCCTAGGGAGCCAAAAACTCTGGCGCCGGCCCTGCTTGGAACTGTAGGCTATATAATAGGAATACTAAAGAAGAATCCTGGGCTTATATATAGGCCATAATAATAATAAAAAGAAATTGAAAATCGCTGAGTTATAACAAAGACCCATTTCTGGCGCGGATATTAAAATTTCCAGAAAAGAAGTAGGCTACAAATCTTTTGCTTTTGTCAGCCGACAAAAAGTCTTTTCAAACTAGAACTTATTCCTACCTGACGTTGTCTTAGCCTATTCTTGCAACTGAAGGCAAAGCACTATTCTGGAATGAGTAGGCTAGCTGTGTTTCTTATATAATTATAGCGCTTTAGTTTTGAACCAGATCGGCAAAACAGGTACATGCATGGGCATGAAAATAATATAGGCTGTGCCAATCGATCGCTCAACAACGCTTTAGCGCATTAAGCCATGCAGCGTTTACTTGAAACGCATATCTTGCTAAGTAAACTTTCCATGCTATATTCAGCATAATTCGTTGACATAAAAATTGCTTGGATCCAATGACAACAGCGCCTATTCGTGTTTCGTGTTTGTAGAAAAGCAGGTTCGTAAAACACAGCCTGGTACCGGTACATCGAGACAGACGAACTAAAGTAAAGAGAAAGAGAGCGCGCTCAGAAATTCGTAAGTGCAAACCGATAAAATATTTCGATCAAAACCGATAAATCTCGATCTGATCTTGATTTAGGTAGCCTATGACTTTTAGGCCTATCATTGAAGTATGATGATGATTTTTGCTGTATGGTGGCAAGCCGATAGTAGGTCTAGTATGTTTTGGAGACAAGCACTGATTTTGAATATTTGATTGGCCATTAATCAATCGGTCGATCGATCTGTCGATCCATCAATCAATAGATCAATTGATCCATCGATCAATCAATCAATCAATCAATCAATCAATCAATCAATCATGGCAGAGTTAAACGTTTCGTAGACTCTCTGGGTCTGATAATAATTGATCAATATTCAATGCACTGCAGGCAACGTTAATGCGGTGTTTGGTTTCTGTTCTTGAAGGGGATAAAGCCTTCTTGGGGGGGGGGAGGCTACGCCCCGGAAAAGAGCCCATTTACTTGGTAAAAAATGAATCTGGGTCTTCTTGAGGGGGCTTAGCCCCCCTAGCCCCTGATAAACTCCGCCCATGCAGTGCACAGTGTACAATCAGTTGAAACAATTTACAGGAACTCAGATTACAGAATACATAAATCTTAACTATACCAACTGAACAGACAGCCTGCAATACATGGCGCTAATAGCATGCCTACAAACATAGGCGTACGGGACAGTTCGGAAGTGGGGGGGGCAAAAAAATTTGTTGCCCGAAAAGTCTGACGACCTTTTTTTTAAGTCATCCGCCCAAAATTCTTGGGATTTTTCCCGTCCGAAAAATCTGACGACCTTTTTTTTAGTCATCCGCCCCAAATCAAAAATCTTAAGATTTTCCTGTCCGGAAAATCTGACGACTTTTTTACCCCTGCGTGCCCGAGAAACCCCTCTCGTAGACCTACCTGTTTTGCCCAAAAAATTTCCGATTTTTTTTGCCCGTCCATGCCTCTTTTGCCCGAAAAACACATTTGCCCGAAATTTGGGGGGGCATTAGCCCCCTGGACCACCGCCTCGTACGCCTATGCCTACAAAGCATATCCGCCCAACGGGGTGGCTTGAACTCACTATAGTATACCTTTCGCACTCTTGGCCAGCGTGTTATCCATTACTCTACCGGGTCCCAACTGAAAGTTGTATCAACAGTGGGACAAACATTGCAGAGTCTAACCGGTTGCGGTCTGCATAGGCGTACGAGGCGGGGGTCCAGAGGGCAAATACCCACCCCCCCAAATTTCGGGAAAAACTGTTTTCGGGCAAGCAGACCCGGGAAATGACTATAAAAAGTCGTCAACTTTTCGGGCAATTTCGGGCACGTCTGTTTTTCGGGCAAGCTGACCGGGAAATGACTAAAAAAAGGTCAACTTTTTTCTGGGGAAAAGTTGTATTTTCTACGAGATTTCAGGATTTTTTCGGGCAGAAGTTCAATCGCTCCCCCCCACACTGCCCAAATCTCCCATACGCCTATGGCGGTCTGTCAACCGGATTGTTTCAATAAAGAACAGGGTTTTTAACGTGCAGTTGTACACAAAATGTGCAATGTAGACGCTCTTCTGCACAGCTAAAACAAGCAAAAAGGTCATTGTCCTCCGCTTGGAAGTAGGCCTAATTTACCATGGATGATGGGAAAGGAAAGTAGAAGTTGTGCAGCTCTAAAAATTCCCTTTGAAAACTGCCTTGATAAAGAATATTATTTTAAGATAAGATAGCCTATAATTATAATTTTGACAATGCATCGGTTGATCGCAATGAAACCAGTTAGCAAATGAGAACAGATCGAGTAGGCCTACCAAATTAATTAATTAGTTCATGGGCCGGGGTTATAGGCCTATATCTGAGTGAAGGGATGACTGAGCTCCCGGTTTGTTTATGCACCTTTCTTATAAGCACTCAATTGGTCTAGCTAATTAATAACTTATGCACCTTTCTTTATGCTCGTATCGTCGTTATGATGACGATTCTGCTTCTAATCATCATCATCGTAGTCGTCATCATTATCATCATCGTCGTCGTCCTTGTCGTTATTATCCTCATCGTCGTCGTCGTTGTAGTAGTCATCGTTAGGCTACCATCAACATCAGCAGCAGCAACAACAAAGTCAACACCAGCAACATCACTAAAACAAAAACAGTAGCAGCAGCAAAAACAGATTTTATTATCATCGTCGTCGTCATCATCCTCATCATCCTCAGCAGCAGCAGCAGCAGCAGCAGCAGCAGCAACAACAACAGCGTGAATTATTTGCCCATTTAACAATAGGCTAATGAATGAATGAATGAATAAGATTAAGGTAAATCGATAACAACCGTCTATTTTTTTAAATTCAGCAATGATAACAAGTAGCCTAGACTACTGAACCGCATGTTCGACTGTCCGAATGGGCGCGAGCTTTCCAAACCAATGTAGGCTAACGGCGCTCAAGAATAAGCTGGTGCATGCTTGTGGCGCGGTGGTGTAGTGGTGGCGTCGTTGCCTTGAAGCCGGAAGATTCGAGGTTCGAATCCACCTCGCCACGTAGGGACCTTGGGCAAGTCCTTCACTCGCAATTGCTCAGCGCTTCGGCGTGAAACTCCGATGCAGTGTCCGCGCTGTAGTCGGGAGCGCCTCTGAGTAGCGGTTGAGAGCTTGAAGGGGCGCTATAACAAGTGCGCATACATACAAACAAACAAACAAGCTTAATTAGCTTAATTTCATGTGGCGCGTTATAGGTTATTACGCAAACGATCACGATTACGCTAAATTTTTAGGCCTGCTCTTGGTTTGCGATTACGATTAGCCTACGCTGTGGCCCGTGGGTTTTACGATTACGACTAGGCCTATACGCTTAGGCTGCACGTATATAATTAGCCTACGTTTACGAACATTATCATTCAATCTTGCTATTCGACTGGTCTGCTCACATCAGCTAGCCTATGCCGTCTGTCTTCTAAGGAGCAATTCGATCATCGGTTCTTGGTCAATCAATCGACTTGTCCATCTGTATTCTATACGCTATAATTATTGGCCTAGACATTTCATTTCGTCACAAACTCCAGGTCGTCAACAGCACTGATTCCAGACCCGAAGCAGTCTTTGTCACCTCTATTTGTCCTGAATGCTGTACTGCCAAGTTATCAACTAAATGGTGACCCAGGCTCAAAACGACCGTTCACCCTAGAAACCTGAATTTCCTTCCCCCTCCCCAAAGCAGGGGGACTAGACTAAACACTGCAATGCATCCCTCTTGCAAACTCAGCTATAATGAGAACGTTGACCATAAACTGTCGGTGGAAAGGTCAGACTGTGAGGGAGAGGACTGAACACCCGACTTCATAAATAATATACACGTACTGCCATTGTTAAGAAATGAAGTTGCTTACATTCCATACCAGTGGCTGGCTGTCTGAGGGCTAGCTTAAGTTTCTCTTCATATTCTTGTTCTTACAGTTGCAAATTGCTATAGCAGGTCTTCCCGACTCTTGATGAAAGACAATTATATGCATTGAAATACAATGAAGAAACTCGTACTATTATTATTATTATTACAACGAATATCGTAATTATTAGTTACAGTGCGATCATGAACATCATTATTGTCATTATTAAGCATTATAAAATGCTAAATTATCAAAGATTATTGATAAACCTATGAAGTTACACATGAACTACAAATTATTCTGTGCACAATATTTGCCATAATAACATCATTATTGTCATTATTAAGTATTAAAAACTGCAAAATTATCAAAGCTTATTGCTAAACCTATTAAGCTACACATGAACATTCAAATTACTCTTTGAACAATAGTTGCCATATAACATGTGTTAGTCTACACTTTAAAAGGAATTACAGTGTTACCACATAAAAACATGTCACGTAAAAGTACAACGTTGAGACTAAAACTACCAGAAATGTGAGAAAATGTGTTCGCAAATCGCAATATAGGAGTTGTCTTTCTCGTCTATTAGCTAGCAGCTTCAAGTCCAGCTATTCAGCCACACGTCTGAGAAGTAGAGTAAAAGTAATTCTTTTTACGCGCCTTTCTACATTTCTTTTCATCTATCTTTTTAGATTTGTCTTCACAAGTCACTTCAGACTTCTGTTGTCTGCCTCTTCTAACGGAATGAACAGTCCAGTAGCAAGCATCGTCTTCATCAAAGAATTTATTTTTATCATCATCGTTTTCATCCTCAGTATCCGCAATTCTGCTGTCAATTGCATCATTCGCTAATCCTCCGCTGATTTCTGGCAATAAATCGCTTATCAACTTCTTTCCTGTCATTAATTCAATCGATCGTTTTGTCTCTGCCACTTGAGCTCCTGACCCGATGAGTTTCACAACCCCTTTTCCTCTTTCAAATAATATCATCTGTGTTTTATCTGTGGCAACTGGAATCGTCAGGGCAGCAGTTAGATTATCAACACCAATCCCATCAGGTACCTTGTATTGTGCCATTGTAAAGTCATCTATCAAGGAGTAAATGCTGAGAACAAAGAGGTTTTCACCAACTTCAGGCATTCGCCTAAATTCAAAGGGGAAATCTTTCCACTCTTGAATTTCTCTTGAGCCCATACATATTTCTTTGAGTCGCCCAAGTTCTTCAGGGAAATTCATCAAAAGTAAAATGTTGAGACTGTCAGAGTCATCTTCATTTTGGCACAATATATCTGGAATAAAGAACAGTGACTAACTGCTAAATTTTCAGAGCGGTGACAATCTTATTAAATGTGAATGCCTAAATTATTTCCCCCCAGAAAGTCGATGGTTTTCTCATCAATTGGTAATTTGACAAACTATTGAGATAGCACAGAAAAGGCTTGTAAAATAGGCCGGCTTTGGGGCAAAGCAGACAGTTGCCAAGGGCGCCAAAATCTCGGGGGAGGACGCCATTAAAAAAATGCGTTTAACAGTTTCAAGTTTTCAGCCTTTGGCCATTTTTCAATTACAATGATCTTCTTCATATGAATTCAAGACTTTTGTTTTTAAAGCAAATTCAAAGTAATTATTTATTTCATTGCATCATTTCAAATAATTCAATTTCAGACACAGTATAAATTTTGGTCTAACCATATTTTCTAAAATAGTTATTTTATGGATGTTTGTTGGCCTTTTCTGTGTCCATAGATTTGATGTTGAACAGCACATTTCAACTTAAAAATCCAACAATGAAGAAACTTAAAACACATTTCTTTCAGATATTTCCCAAATTAAATATGTGTTGTGGCATGGGATGGACTGTAGAGTGAGGTTCAGGGGCGCCAAATGTATGCTTTACTTGTGGCAACGTTTTGGCTAAGGCTGGTGTCGAGTGACAGAGTCCCCAGGCTAAAAGTCTCACTGGAGACTTTATTTCTAAACAAACCAATTCTCCCCAGCGAACCTCCCCCGTGCATGCCATATTCTAAAATGAAGTATCCAGGGGGAGAGAGAATATTTCCTCTATCCACGAAATAAAGTCTCCCCATTCAGCGTGAATTGGGCTACAGAGCTGCATAAATTTATAGATGAGCACGGTTAGTTTCCTTTCCGTTCCTAGTCATCCTCGGTACGAGGTTCGGCCGCATCATGCACGATGTTCCTCCAACGATTCCTGTCTTCCGTCATTCTCAGCATTTCTCCCATTTGCAAGCCCGTCAATGTCTTTATGTTGTCCAGCCAATTTCTTCTTGGCCTTCCTCTTCCACTACCTCCAGGAATTGTGCCCTGCATGATACGGTTAGTTTAAGTTGCTATATAATATAACAAGAAACTATATACACTTTTATATAAGAATTTTTTTTCCAAAACAGAGTTTCAGCAAGGGGGACTCTGTTTTGGGGAAGACTTTATATCAGAGGAGACTTTATATCGGAGGAAAGTGACATTCCGGGGAGTCCCCCCAGAGACATCTAGATTAACACTGGTACACAGCCATGTTCATCAATGTCTGTGTATACATGGCAGCCTCTCCAAATGACTCCGATTACGGTTTCAGTCCATAGCAAAATTTCAGTAATTTCGCAGTAACTATTCAGACATTTTTTACACTGTGCAGTGCATCATGTATAAAATCATCTATAAAAGTTGAAATAAGGTAGTATCTGTACTTAGTGTATCTCCAAATGTGCTTTTTATTTACAGCATTAGAAGTACCAAGATATCGTACACTGAAAAAGGTTATTGAAAAATGTAGAAAGTGAAAAACCATAATTATTATTACCTTCAATTCTGCCAACAAGATTCTTTTGCTGAACGTCATTCATTGCTGTTTTCTGAAGTGCAACTCTTTTGGGTGAAAATTCTTTAAATGGGGGATCTCTGAAATTTCCAGCAATCTCATCATACCGGTCATGAAACTGATAATAAGAGTGGCAGATGTCACTTGCAGAGCCAAAAGCAACAATTTCCTCTCCGTATGCTTTAAAACTATTCAATATCGTCAAATGTCTATGAAGTTCTTCAGTTTTCATGCACATGTCCTTCAACTCACTTGATTTTATGGATTCCAATTCGTTAAGAAGAGCCTTTGTGTCTCTATCAATGATTTGCTTCAGCTCGTGGCTCCTTAGCAAAACATCCTTTTCAACTGATTCTATCTGCTTAAGAAAGTTGTTTTTCTTGTCATCCATCTCTGCCGTGCTCTGTTGAAATGCTAATAAACAACTTGAAACTCCTTTTATATCAGACTCGATTTGTTTACGCATGATCTCGGCTTCCTTGTTGATGTCCGAACATTTGTGCATCTGATGTTTCTCAGCAAAGCAGACGAAACATATTACAACTTTACAGTCAAGACAAAACATCCTCACTGTGTCTTGCGGATGTGAACTGCAGTAGCTTGTTGCTAACTTTTCAACCAGCTGTTCCGTCACTTTACCACAACCCAACTCCACAATGCAATGCTTCCTCATGTGTCTCCTATGGTCCTTGGTACAGCGAGTGCACAAGTTATAGTGACAATCCGTGCAGTACATCGCTGCGACTGGAATATACATTGCAGATGCAGCTTCATCTTCATCTTCATCTCCAAAGCAAACATCACACTTCATGGCCTCTTTTACTGGACCAGACAGTCTTCTGATTTCCATAATTTTGTCTAGAAAAAAATTTCTTGGAAATCCTTTAATTCCGTCGCAGGGTAGATTTATTTCTTTTCTGCACAATGGACAAGACATGCACCTCCACATCCATTTTTCGCTTGCATAGACCTCCAGGCATTTTAAACAGAAGGAATGCAGACACGGCAATTGCCTCGGATCTTTGTAGGTTTCACGACAAATGCTACACTCTGTTAGATCATCTAGTTTTTTCAGAAGATCTGTAGCCATTTGGTTGCAAAAAACTAACTGTAAATGAAAATTTTCTAGAATGTTACCCACATTCAGATGAGATCGAATGTCACCAACACCGTGATCACCAAAATAATGTGAACCGCTGGAACCAGCTTTTAAACAGACATCAGTCACAAATCGATAGGCAAAATAAGGTCACGCCACCAAACGGCAATTGCTGAGTTTATTGAAAATCTTTCTCTCGATCCATCACTGGACATAAACAGTACTATAACCTAGTCGTAACTTTCAGAAAGTACAAAATTAGACAGAACAAATTTGTTATTTTCACTTTCGCTTCTATTCCGTCTAATCCCTGGATCCACGGACCTATTGTGGTCAGGACTGGAAACTCCTTATTATTAATTTATTAGTTATAGTCATAGAGATGCATAATATATTTAAATATATCGCTAGAGAGAGTGTCAAATCTCTATGCTGATGCCGTCTGGACGCCATTTTGTGCACTTTAAGGGTCAAGGCCGTTTAGTAGGTGACGTCACGGTGCACTTTTGTAGCGCTTGTATGTATACAATTATAATAATAGTACTTTCTTTCTTGAATTCATTCTGCAAACGCACCATGATTAGATGATGTAAATATGTATGTATATTCGTTTAATTACAAAAACCAACAGGCAGAACGCTGTAGGTTTACACAAGCACAATGAACATTATGGCTAATCAATCAATCAATCAATCAATCAATCAAATGTTTTATTTGCAACCGAAGTATAACAGGTTTACTTAGAACTTATCGTCAAGATTGTTAGTACATGTTTTCGAATAACGTTCTTGGGATAAAATTTCACTTAGTAAATAAATCAAAGCTTTAATATAGCAAAATTAAGAAGCTACCATCAATTCAATCGTTAATAATAAGATTTTAAATGAGCATGCACAACTTGCAGCCTAGCGATTCAGAGGCGTACGTAAACCTTCAGCGCTCATTTAAAATCTTCAGCGCTCCACGGGTCGGTCAATTAAGATGATAATTAATTTTTTCTAAATATTCTAGTCTAATTGTGACCAGCGGAGAAAAAGTACACACGCTTACTTATTAACTTAGCATCATATCGAAGTGCATGAGAACTTAATTTGCGAGCGCGTCAAACATCTATATTTAGCCATTTTAATATAGATAGGGGCTTATCGATGTTTTGTACCAAAGATTTTAACAGGGAGGACTGAATGAATGAATTCAAGAAAGAAAGTGCTATTATTATAATTGTATACATACAAGCGCTACAAAAGTGCTCCGTGACGTCACCTACTAAACGGCCTTGACCCATAACATGCACAAAATGGCGTCCTCCCTGTTAAAATCGATGTTTTGTACGCTTGCGGCCATTTTGATTGCGACTTCACGTCTGCATGCAGAGGAGATACGTCATACTCTCTCTAGTGTTTATGTTATACATATAATACATCTCAATGGTTATAGTGCGATAAACAGAAGCAAGAAATTACATCTATATCATATCATAATATATCAGATCTTTATATAATCTTATATTATAAGTCTGAAAGTTTGCCCCTTCCGGCCGGAATAATTTTGACTCTTCGTCCCAGAATAGGTTCTAAAAATAATGACAGTGTCGGTTTACCGAAATTTTTGCAATTGATTCTTATCCAAACTTTAAGGTCAACGAGACTATTTTCAGCTCTCAATTCACTTTAAAACCCAAAATATTAGCGTTTTAATCAGATTTAATTAGCCATGTCCCGCATTAGTAAAGAGTCGCGATGGATAACACGCGGGCGTAGAGTTCGGGAGGTAGCGTGTTCGAGCCCCCGTTGGGCGGATTTGCTTTGTAGGCTGCTATTAGTATAAGCGCATAGCCTATGTAGCCTATTGCAGGCTCAATTGTCTGCTCAGTTAGTAGGCTATAGTTAAGATTTGTGTATTCTGTTATCTCCGTTCTTGTGAATTGTTTAAATTACATAGGGCCTACTTGCACACTGTACCCGGTTGCGGTCTGTCAACCGGATTGTTGAATAAAGATAATATTTTTTATCATCCTCATCGTCGTCGTCGTCGTCGTCTTTATCATCATCCTCATCGTAATCGTAATCGTAATCTCGAGATTTCTATAGAGCGCCCGCAAAGCAAAGTCGCGGGAACAACCTCATTCGCAGGCGCGTGATGAAAAGAAAATCGATTAGCCTACAACATGCAGGTAAAAATTTTAAAAAACCAATCATTTTCAAAAATGATATTAAACAAGTTGACTACTATATAGCTTCATCGGTTTATTAGGCCGTACAAAATAATGGGCGCACACCCGCACACTTTCCAGACCAACGGAGGCGCTCGCGAATAAGCTGGTGCCTGCGATTAGGCCTATAACTTTCAAGTCGCGCGCTAGAAATTAAATTTTGGGTTTATGATAACGATTAGGCCTACAGCAGCTAGCGGTTCTCAACTTTTTTTAACTGTAGACCCACTTTTTCTAAGTTGGTGGACACGATCGAGGACAACTTTTTTTATTAATTGAAGGATATTAGAGGACCACAAGGCTCAAATTTGATTAACTAAAAGCATACGAAATTGTTATAATTGATTCAAAACAGAATGTTTGATGTTATTTATAATTAAATAATTGTGTGTTCTATCCTGTCCAAAATATTTAATTGTCAATTTTTTCTTATGCGTTTGTTAATTAATCTTTGAGACATGGTCATTTTTAGGCCTGACGGGCAACTTTTGACCCGCGGGCCACGGGTTGGGAACTACCGGCCTACACTAGCCTAACGGAGAATGAGAATTCCGGGATTGAGGGGTCGGGAGTGATCAGTCCAACTCTGTCTTAGAATTCCATAGTAAACTCTTCAAAACACATTCCAAAGCCACATAACCTCTAGTAATTTTTCCACACTTCTCTTCTTTTTATTTAGCGTTGTCATATGACATCAATGGTCATTGATGACAATTGAAATTAGGGCCTATATACATTTCTCATACTATAGGCTGCGTCTACGATTACGAATGCACATTATTATACGATCACTATCATGGGCGGAGTTTATCAGGGGCTAGGTGGGCTAAGCCCCTCCTTCAAGAAGACCCAAAGTAATTTTTTATCGTGTAAATGGTATCTTTTCTCGGGCTTAGCCTCCCACACGCAAAACATATACGAATGACTAAAAAAGGTCGTCAACTTTTCTGGGCCGGGAAAATATTTCTTGAGTCTCAGCCCCAACAAATTTAGCCCCTCCAAGAACGGAAACCAAACGCCGCCCATGATCACTATTACGATTATACTTCAATAGTCTTGCTATTCGACTGCAAGATCTGTTCACAATCAGTTTTTCTGTCCGATTATTATCTTCTAAAGAGAGCTCGTCTCATCAGTGGTCGAATCAAACGGTACGATGCTGAGAGGAGAGAAGAGATTGTCAAAGATCGTCAGATGAGTTTTCGTCGTCGACCATTCTCCCTCCCTCTGCTGCTGCTGCTGCTGCTGCTGCTGCTGCTGAAGATAACGATGGTTGTAGTGATCATGGTGCGTCACGGTAAACGGAGAACCCATCTCTTCTTCTTCACGCCTCCGTGCTCTTCGTTCCGGTCCAGCTCTTTCACCACCACCGCCAGCGGCACCAACGCCGGACAGCATCTCATAATCGATGCTCAGCGATTGAGCATCATCCACCGATGCCGCTGCTGATGCTGCCGATGCTGGAGGGGATGATGCGGGATCTGCAGGCAGCGGCGGTGCCATTGCTCGCATCAGCTGCTGCCGATTCGTCGCGTTACTCGCTGCGGACGCGAACAGCGCGAAGGAAAACGGCTGTGGAGAGACGGAACGCCTGGAAAGCACAATCCCCAGCTGCTCATCCGCATGAGTGACGTTCCTACCATGCGCGAACCGGATGCTATCCGAGGACACGACCAGGACCCTGCTACTGCTTCCGCCGATCCCCGGTTTACAGAACCCGACGGAGGACGTCGAGGGCGCCTCCGAGGGGCACGGACTGCTCGTCACGGTGGGTGACGACAGCGTGATGGCCCTCGTGTCGGATGAGTGCATCTGTCGACGCCGGAACGTGATCTCGCCAGCCTTGACCATCGACCGGAACATCTGCTCGGCCATCGATCGGTAGAACTCCGTGATGTGGACGACCCCGCCTGTTTCCACCGACTTCCGGTACCGCGGCAGACGAGCGGACAGCACGATGTGCACGAGACAAAGGACGTGCATCGTGGCAAGACTGACGAACTCGAAACACGTCAGACCGACCGACATCAGACTGACATCCGGTTGGTTGAAGTATCCGTCCAACTGGATGGATGCCAGTGCAGCGTTCTTGACGCCCGAAACAGCTAGTAGGGTCTTCGTCTGCGGTACGTTCCCCGTCAGCGGCAGCAGGGCAACGACGGCGATTAGACAGCTGACCCACACGACCAGGGACGACCCGAGAAGGTCGGACGACGTGACGTTGCGTCTGACGTCTGACAGCCGACATGAGCTGACGATGCCTGCTGTCAGTGTCAGGAGGAGACACGTCGGATGGACGATCTTGTCGAGGTGTGTCAGCGTCACGCGACTGTACCGCTGTACGAGGATGCTGATCGTCAGCGTACAGAGCACGGTACAGAAAGCGCCGCCTATGTACCAGAACGGTATCGAACGGAGGCTGAAGTCGAGTCCGGTCACGTGACAGTAGATGTACAGCCAGGCGGGAATGATGCCTTGGAAAAGGAGAAACACAATTCGTTTAAAAGAACACCACTTTAGGTAATAATTATTTACACGGCTACGACTAGGCTCACACAACGATACGCAGGCGTAGGTTTATTACTCTACTTATTATTGAGTCATGATTGTATCATGATTGTATCATGGTTGTATTATGATTGCATCATGGTTGCATCATGATTGTATCATGGTTGTATCATTATTGTATCATGATTCTATCATTATTGAATCATTATTGTATCATGATTGTATCATGAGCCTATGCTGCCTATATCAATGAATTATCGACGTTCTCTGCTGCAGTTTTTAAACCGGCCACGATCAGGTCTGCATTAAAACTAGTGCGGAGCCGGGTGTTGCGATAAGTATAGGCAAAGCAGATGATCTGACCGAGTGCCAGTGTGTACTGCTGAAGGAGAAGTACGATCGTGAGGTCGACGTGACCTTGAAGAATGACGACGACCATTGGACTGATGAATCCAGTCGGACAGGAACCGACCACAAGCAGACTGACCAACGAATGAATCGACTGAAGGTTTATCGCCACACAACAGCCGACGGTTATCTAAAGCAAAACAAACAGACCGAACCCATTGTTTTAATGTTGATAATAATCGTTACTATGCTTTGTCTTTGTTAACCATTGTCTCACCGGAAAGAAACTCAAGTGTTATAATATTATGTGATGCATTATTAAATATTGACATTTTATTGCGTATATAGTCCCTACGCTCTATAGCCCGCAGCTGTATACGCTCGTTCTTTTTATAGGCCTAGCCTACTACTGGTGCTATACCGCGAACATAATTAGACACTAATTAGTTTGTAAAGTTGAGCGTTTTGAAAATGTAAAGTTGTGCTCAATTAATTATGAATACATCTATCAGACGGTCGTCAACAATATTTTGTTCTTGCACAGTTGCACTTACCATGGGAAGCACGAGAGCCTGCATGACGGCCGATGCGAGGAGAGCGTGAGGACGTCGGAGAACATCGAGCAGGGAATCAGGTCGAAGTTGTAAACAGATCAAGGTCAAGGTCAACATTTCCACGGATGAAAGGATGAAGAAGAACGTGTCCTGGAAGATGGACACTCGATTCACGACCACAACGCCGTACTTCCGTATCACAAGCTGCTGCTGCTGCTTATGCTCCGTCCTCTGTAACACGGTTGTGACGTTATGCAGGACTTGAATGCGTATGTTCAGTGATGCATATCCAGCCCGAACACCGACGAGTGAAATCTTGACAGAGAGGTCGAAGTGAGGACCTGGTGGGGTGGTGTGCAGCCATACTCCACGACGCGCCTTGAAGCATTGCTGATCCTGCGCTGTTGTGTTATAGTTGCTGAGCGCAGCTGTCACGATATCTGGATCGTTGGAAGTGACGCTGATACAGAAGATCCCTGAGGTGTGTGGAGGTTCGACGCTGACCTCTAGACCAAGGTCGACGACCGAGTGGTGACCGGTCAGTACAACGGTCTCTTCCGTTGGTCGGATCGTGCTTAAGCGAATGGGGGAATCGCTCATCGGTGGCTGCTCAGCGCTAGAATCCTCTGAAGCGCTCGGTCGATGAACGACAGCGAAAATACAGCCAACGATTAACATCAGTTTTGTACGCGCACAACCCGAATTCCACCATCCTCGATTACTATTCATGATCGGATAGTTTTTTTGTCTGCGTTGACCACCACCAATCAAATCCTTGAAACTCTTCTGGATTCTTCAGATTTGTTCAGAGAGTGCCACCAGTTTACAACTTCTACAGCGTTTGGCACAGGGAATGTTTCGGCATACGTATACTATAGAAATGTGACTACTCTCATAGAATGTAATGTTCGGCCTACGTATAGAAATGTGACTGATGTCATAGAATGTAATGTTTCGGCATAGGCCTACGTAGAAATGTGAATATACTGTCGTAGAATTGTGACTTACTACACTTGTGCAAACGGAAGAAAAACCTGCCGTGAATGTTTCTGTCCTTCACGCATCTGTATGCAATCTGGTAGACGTTAATTACTTAGCATCGCCAGCTGTCACAGCTGAATAATTCTTTCTCGAGTGACGTGCTAGTATTTTAAAATAAGGTGGGACACAGACATAGCTGATGCGCGTTCGCATTCGTTGTACACACGCACATGGTCGCATGTGGTCGAGCCATCTGTTGACAGGCTGAGACGTTGCCGTCTCCACTTGAGTTCCTTCTGCGGTCAGCTAAGATCCCCAACGCTGTATATGTATGTATGCGTGTGCTCATTTGTTATAGCGCCCTTCAAGATATCTACTCAGATGCGATCCCGATTACAGCGCGGACACTGAATCGGAATTTCTCGTCGAAACGCTGAGCAATTAATTGCGAGTGAAAGAACTTTCCCAAGGTCCCTACGCAGTGGCTTGAGGTGGATTCGAACCTGCAACCATCCGGCTGCAAGGCAACGATCATACCAGCTACACCATCGAGCCCAACACGTGTGTTCAACATTATCGTATCGTATCTGACCATTTGTAAAGCGCTTCTTGCAGCAAGAGCCTTTCAGAAGCGCTCCCAGTGCGTGCAACTCCGAGAGAAAAGGCAGCTAGTCTTTAGACAAGAGAAAGATGACGAAAGACTACCAGAGAGGATGGCAGAGCGAACGGATGGGAGAAGACCATTCCATAGGGAGGGACCTATGCAGGCAAATGATCTGGATTGAGCCATGGCGGTCCTGAGTCCTGACGCGAGGAACAAAGAGGTCAAGCCGATCTGAGGACCTAAGAGGACGCAGCGAAGTGGCCGAAATGGGGCGAAGTATGAGGTCACAAAGATACGTCGGAGCAAGGCCTCGTTGAGATTAGGAGTAGGCTAAGACAAGACTTTTCTCTGTTTGATAATTATATGCACGCAGAAGCAGTGCGAGATTTTTAGTTCTTGGCCCAGTTAGCAAAATTTTGCTGAAGCGTGTATCCCATGCACTTCTGTGTGAGAACTCCAGTTTCAACTCCCGATAGTGACCTCATTCGCATAGGAGGCGGGGAAACAGTGGCGTAGACAGGGGGTTTCGGGAGTTTAAACCTCCCATTGACTTATTAAACAGTTTGTTAAAAGGTTGTTTATCCACTTAATAAGAAAAGAAACAATTGTTTGTAGTAACAATTGTTTTTCTTGCTTTATTTCCTTTGTTACTTTATTCCCATTGTATTTACTGCTATTTGCTGTAATACTGTTGGGTTGGTGTCAGTAAGGGCATCCGGCCAGGCCGTAACCCCCGCCCCATCATAAATTCCTGACTACACCACTGGGGAAAATATGCATCTTGGGCTATCGCGGTTCATATGCGCGGCCAGAAATGGCGTCCAGCAGTGTTGCAGTGGTGATCAGGATCTAACCAGATCGACTCATTGAAATTCATTAATTCATTTTATTCGTTAAAAGATGTGCAGGATAGAAGCCATACAATGCTAAGTAGCTAACATTTACATAATAATTGTATTTATTTAAATTTATTCTTGTTTGAAAATCATCAATTATTCATTTAAAGATGTGAAAGGTAGAAACCATACGGTATTAGAGTCAGCGGTTTCTCCTCTGTACGTTAACCCAGTGATTAACCTGGTCGTCTCTGGGGAATGCCCATGGGCGCCCGCAGGAATTTTTGCAGGAGGGAGCAAAACACGATGGATATGGTTAAAAATTTTGTTGCAAGAGGCGGGAAAACGCAAAGCAGGAAATTAGGAGCATGTGTGGGCATGGGCGCCCGCAGAAATTTGTGCAGGGGGGGCAAAAATTTTATGATAGTCACGGTTAAATTTTTTAGTAGCAAGATCTTGACAAATTCAAAGCTAGAAATTATGAATAGCCTACTGGCATTTTTCAAAGAGGTTTCTTATGCAAATTTCTCAGTTTCATTTTGTGTATAAGTTTTAATACGAATAGTTTCCTTAGAAATTTGTTAAAAATCAAAAAGTAGATGTCAAAAAGTAGTTTCCTAAAGGTTAGCTATGTAAGTCCATAGAATGAACGAATGAATAAATGAACGAAAAATAGGAGTCAGTTTTCAAGGGGCTAGTGCTCCTCTAGCTGCTTCTAAAGCGCCACTCGAAAACCTATCACAGGGCACCAGCTTTTTCACATGTGCGGCATTGAGTCAGAAGCCTATTCCAAAGAGTAATCAGAAAGAGGCCCGAGTCTGGTAGCCAGATGGCCAGAGTAACTGCTAATGCGGGAAGGTGCATGGAGGATCCGAGGATCAGATGAGTGTGGGCATCAGTTCTTTTGAACAGATCTCTTTGTCAGTTTTGGGTTTAAAACCCGAAGCACGATAACCAGAGCCCCTTATCCAAGTTTATCTTCAGTTTTACCTCCCTGGATTCTGTACTGGCAGCTTGCAAAGTGGACAAAATGGAACCAGGTTTCTAGCAGACTTGGTCTATATAATTACAATGCTGGTGAATAAGCAGACCTCCCTTATGTAATTTCAGTGTATTTTGAGAAATTTTCAAATTTTTGCATTGGTATTTAATTTTTGCAGTTGTGCTTGTTTGCCCTACAGCTGGATTCCACTCAAGTAGGCCATAAACGATAGACCTGCTGTTTGCATGAGCGCCCGCAGGAGGGTTGAAAGCCAATGGTCATTGTAACAGTTTTGTAAAGATCTTGAACATGCAATTGAGGCAGAAAGTTATAATCAATCAATTAAGAAAATTGTTTAAAGGCATGTTTATTTTTAGAGAGTTCTCTAAACGTAGATTTCTGACATTCACTGTCTCTATCATTAGTGCATTAATGCAAAGAAATTTGTTAAAACCCCAAAAGTAGTAGTTAAAAACATAGGTGTCAATTTTCCAGGGGGGCAAGTGCCCCCCTTGCCCCTATGTGCGGGCGCCCATGTGGGTGGGTATTTTTCATAGCCTTTTTTTTAGTGTGTAGGCCCTATTTAAATTTTATCAAGTTTCACTTTTTATAATCTTTACTACGAATTGTTTTAGTGCGAAAAATTTGTTTACAAATCAATAAGTAGTAGTCAAAATTAGGTCCCTGAAGATTAGTTTCACTTTGTCCATCATTAGTATAATTAATTCTGTAACGCGACGAAATTTGTTAAAAACCCGAAAGTACCGTATAAAGTAAAAAAATTGGGTGTCAATTTTCCACGAGGAGGAACCCCTCTTGCTCCTATGTGCGGGCGCCCATGGGAATGCCCCCACAAATGAATTTCCGCCCAGAAAAATTTGCGAGATGTTGCATACATGTAAATACGTAGGCCTACCATTTCCGCCTCCCAGAAAAACCAAACGTGCAACAATCCCTCTCCCCAGAAAAATCGACAGGTCTTGTTTGCATGCGGCCTAGCCTATATGGACGAAGATGGCATGGGGAATGGCATGGCTAGATATTGATCTGAAAATTCCAGAGAAAAACTAAAAAGAAGGTCATAAGTTTAAAAAGTATAAGATGGCACGTTTTTATGGCAAATTCTGGCAGGATAGATAAAGGGACATTTTTTCAAAAAGCACAAGGAAAGACTAAAAATGTTGCTCATCAGTTTTTAAAGTAGCGAAAATGATTAATTGTTCAGCAAATGGTCTATTTTTCAGAAAAATGGTCTGTTTTTCAGAAAATGGTATTTTTTAACCTTTTTACCGGCAACGCCGATTATAATCGTCGATTTTATAGCGATTATATGCCGGCTGGCCGATATTAAGGGATTAAGAAAATGGTCTATTTTTTTGCAGAAAAATGATCTGTTTCTCAGAAAAATGGTCTATTTTTCCGAAAATAGTTTATTTTCAAGAAAATGGTCTATTTTCAGAAAAATGGTCTATTTTTCAGAAAATGGTCTATTTTTCCGAAAATAGTTTATTTTTAAGAAAATGATTTATTTTTCAAAAAACGATCTATTTTTAAGAAATTTTGACCGATGGACTAAACATGGGCCATGTCGTCGGTGGCTCAGCTGGCGGTTATGCAAATAAGAAATAAACTTGCTTTATACTCTAGTATGACTGTATGAGTATTAGTCACCCGCCCTGTTTCACCGGCATAAGCGGGTTCACCATCTCAGTGACCTTTCGCGTCCGCGTGCGCAGTGGTCAAGGTTTATACTACAATAGATGGTGTATATTCCAAAAGTTCGGAAACCTAAAGACTCGCGCATGGCGCATTTGCAATTTTTATATAATACACCATCTGTTGTGGTATTCACCTTGAGCACTGCGCACGCGCACGCGAAAGGTCACTGAATTGGTGAACCCGCTTATTGATAGAACGCCGTAGCGAAGATGATGTTAAGAGGTCACGTGTCTCCGACAGATCACGCGTCAGTTCGGTCCTTGAGATTATGCTGGATCGTATGGATACTAAATTTGCAGACACGAACTCTCGAGTAGGTGAAGTCAAAACTCAAGTAGGCGATGTTAATTCACAAGTAGGAACCCTTCAATGGGACATATGCGTTCCCAAATAGGGTGAAATGAGGTCACAAGTAGGAGAAGTGCACTTTCAGGTCGTAGAGATGAACTTCCAGGTAGGGGAAGCCATGAGTCGCCTCGATAGGCTGGAAACGTTCCCTACACCTCAACTCGCGGTAGAGTCCGACATGAACCCTGACTACAGTAGGTCAGTAGTTATGGCTAAACCAGCCTTCGCGCCTGTTCCCTCAAGCCATATCCTGGTACCCGGTGTGTAGAAAGTAGTGGTCTCCGCGGGAGTCAGCGTCTGTCACCCCAGCCTCGCATTAATTACGGTACCGCGAAAGCGAGAATAGAGGAAACAGGTCTCATGAGGTTGAACGGTCTTTAGACTCGGTACATGAATACGGCCTAACTCTTCGGATGGACCCTAGGACTCTACTGCGAGGACTCGAGGAGATTCACCTTCGAGGGCGGAAGTACAAGTTACTTCCGGATCCAGAAGGGACTTCGCGACATTAGGCCTATTATGGGCAACTCTCCGTAATTTTTCCATCTACGCATCGATGACAATTGAGTGGTTATGCGTATACACACAATATTACTATAGCTTTTGATATAAGCTACGTGTAGGCCTATGTATCGGCCTGTAGACCTATACTGGCGAAGTATCCATGTTTACATATACATGTATATATATATATAATATGATTATATTATGGGTTTTGGAAATGTGAAGCTTGGAAAATGTTGCCGAAAATTTCATGGTTATGAGGTAAGCTTATTTATACATGATTAGTGAATATAATTATAGCACCCGTTGTGATAACGGGTGCTATAATTATATTGGTTGCTCAGTGTCATAGGCTACCTGTACAAGCTTTTGCTACCAGTCACTGTATCAACACGCAGTTTTCTCAAAGGTAGGCCTAATTTGCAGTTGTTATTTCATTTACATTCGCATAAACTATAGCCAACTGGTTCAAAACACTTTTACGCCTATGTGCCGAAGGTGGCCGAATAAAACCTTGGAATCATAGATGGCCTATAATAATATTGTATGGCCTATTTGGGGTCTAAAATATGTTAAGGTGGCTATCAGACTGACTATTTCGAAAGTTTCGAAAGCGCAGTATAGGATCGAACTACAAGTGTTTAATTGGAAGAAGACTTTGGGCACAAAATCTGGGTTTGTCGACCTGTGTAAGACGGTAAGTGTGTAGTCCTAATTCGATACGAAAATATAGTTTGTTAACACTACGTAGACTAAATTAATATAGGGCTAAGACTTGCTTCGGCAGTAGCCTATACAACTTTTTTGCTACTAAAACGCCATAGGAATATGAACGAAATGGAACACCTCAAATGTTTGTTTGAGTACAATATATCTTCTGGATAAAGCATAGGGTATTAAATTCGTCGTTAGGGCGGAGGGAGAAGAGAATGGGAGAGGACAGCGTGAGGGGAACATTTTTGCCACTCACAGCTTTTTAAAGGAATTTTTAGAACTGCACAACCCGTTCTTTCCTTTCCCATCCTCCATGGTAAATTACTTCCAATTGGAGGACAAGTGACCTTTTTGCTAGTTTTAACTGTACAGAAGTTCTTCTGCAACTGCACAAATCCATTGAGAACTGCACATTTTATGTACAACTGCACGTTAAAAAGCCCTGTTGCCACTGCGCTTTTGGACAGAGCAATGCCCTTCGATCGTCACTTCTGATTTCAATTTTCAAATTATGTAACTGTTGAGCCCCCCCTTTTTCCGCGACAATATCAACGTGTATAAATGGTTCTACAGGCTCATAGGCAAAAGTTTGACCGAATACGTTCGTTTCAAAGGTCCGAAAATGGGGAAAAGAGCGAAGAAGTCGGCTACCAAGGCTTTTGTAGGGATGTCAATAAGTAAGCCGTTGAGTTCGTCTAAACGCAAGTCTTCAGCCGGCGCCAGAGTGCGCCAAAAGATCACTGCGTTTCAAACTACTGAGGCACTCGTCGTGGAACAAACTGAAGCTACAGCAACTACAAGTGGGTCTGCTCCAAAGGCGCCTGAACCAGCTGTGGAGAGTGGGACCAAACTCAAAGCGCATAAAATGTAAGCATATTGTGTACATAAAAGTATCTATCGGCAATGCTGTTATCAGTCAGTCAGTCGGTCAGTCAGTCAGTCAGTCAGTCAGTCATTCAGTCGGTCGGTCGGTCGGTCAGTCAGTCAGTCAGTCGGTCGGTCGGTCGGTCAGTCAGTCAGTCAGTCGGTCGGTCGGTCGGTCAGTCGGTCAGTCAGTCGGTCGGTCGGTCAGTCGGTCGGTCAGTCAGTCAGTCGGTCGGTCGGTCGGTCGGTCAGTCAGTCAGTCAGTCAGTCAGTCACCAGTCGGTCAGTCAGTCAGTCAGTCAGTCGGTCGGTCAGTCAGTCAGTCAGTCAGTCAGTCAGTCGGTCGGTCGGTCAGTCAGTCAGTCATTCAGTCGGTCGGTCGGTCGCTCGGTCGGTCGGTCGGTCGGTCAGTCAGTCAGTCACCGGTCGGTCAGTCAGTCAATTAATCAATCCAGCAAGCAAGCAAGCAACTATCTAATCTGCATATCATTCTGTATATAAATTATATAGGCCTATGTCTGATTGCTTATCTATTTGCCAGCAGGTCTAGAATAGCCAAGGGGTTGGGTTTCAACTCCAGTTTGTCTCGTCGGGTCATAGTTAAATCTTATTTGCACAGGTCAACTACACGTGGTCCGACACACTCATCTCTCTCTCTCTCTCTCTCTCTCTCTCTCTCTCTCTCTCTCTCTCTCTCTCTCTCTCTCTCTCTCTCTCTCTCTGCTCTCTGTCTCTCTCTCTCTCTCTCCGTCTCTCTCTTTCTATATGTTTGTCTGTCTGTCTGTCTGTCTGTCTCTCTCTCTCTCTCATCTCTCTCTGCCTCTCTCTGTCTCTGTCTCTCTCTTTCTCTCTTTCTGTCTCTCTACCTGTCTCTCTGTCTTTCCCCATCCCCAATCTGTCTGTGTGATTATTCGTCTGTCCATCAATCCGTCGGTCTACCTGCTTTACTTGTATGCCTCTAAAACGACAATCCATAAAATCGATATCTGTCCATTCGTCTGCCTCTCAATTTGTCTGATTGTTGTCTTCCTGTTACACTGACTATCAACGTACAGGTTGATTCTAATTAATCTGCTTCCGGTGCTTTCTTTTTGTCTACAATAGGAAAAAGAAATAGTCTACTGGTCGTGCAATCACAAACCATTCAAAAAACAAACTGTGGAAGTTTTCAAGTCAGGGCTGCAGAGTCGGGTCGTCGACTACGAAACAAACTTTTAGGATGATCTTAAGCTAAATTGTTAGATATGGTGCCGGTATTTCTGAGGAAAGACCAGAACCCAAACAGTTCCCTTCTGAAACAATCTTGCGAAATTTGAAAGCCTCACGTAAAAGAAGTAGGCTATGATCGAAATTCAAAGACCAAAAAGCAGCGCCAATTCCACACGGGGCCTATAAGCGGAAAGCAATTTCTGTTTTTTTTATTTGGGGTTTCCAATGAACGGGGCCGTAAAGTACACGAAATTGGTTTCAAATTTCAGAAATTATTTATTTCGGAGATGGAATCCTTAGCCTCCTCCAGTAACCTCCCCTCAATACGCCAATGATTCCACATAATGATTTGAGACCACATGGTTCAGCGTGGAAATACCTGCAGTTATTGAATTCACGGCGATGTAGCAGGAATTTTTTCAAGAAATGTTTAGGATTGCGCAACCCCTTTCTTTCCCTTCCCATTCTCCAGGGCTAATTATTCCTAATCGGATGACAATGAACATTTTGAACTATTTTTAACAGCACACAAGAATACGTTTAGAGCTATATACATGTATGTAAATTCATTTAGAACAGCACTTTTTTATGTAGAATTGCATGCTAAAAACAGTGTGATGTAGGCCTACTACTCCGAACTGACCGCAGCATGTGAGGATATATAGGGTCTATAGATCAAAGTTAGGCTCTTAGAATCTTCCCAGGTAGCAGTTGCTTCAAATGAACTTTAATTAATCGAAAAATTAGCAATCACATAAGTGGAATTAGATGTTTTATGCTGTCTAGACTATTAAATCACAATACGCTCTATCCTCAAGTCTTGCCTTTTAGAAAGTGTCAGAAAGAGCACTGTATTCTATACTAGACTTCCCAAACTGGGCCAAGCTTCAGCAGTTCCGGCACCACAAATCCCTGCACTTCAGCGCTTGTCCGGTTGTTGATACAACCTTCAGAATTGGCCAAAAAATGGTTGCTAAAGCACCGGGCCATGATTGACTGTTTCTCGATGTTTTCTTATTCTGATTTTAAAAAAAACATCGAGATTCCTCATAGTTTTAACCACCACCCTCTTTCTGCCAGTGGCGCAAAAAGGGGGTTGCTTGAACACCCCCCAGGGCTAAAAAGGTGACACACGCAATTTTTCCAAATCCGATGAGTTTTTTGTTGGGGGTTGGGGGGTATTTCGCTCTTTCAGTATTTCAGATTACACAATCACGCAAGTTTCTTCATTCTTCTGTATTATAATATTGCCTATTGTGATGAATGAAAGGCGTTAGCGATATGCCTGTGCCTTTACATTACAGTGTCTCACCAATTTATTTTTAATATGTTACGACTTACTTGATAGTAGCCTATCGTGTACGTGTGCTATTTTACTAAGGCCTAATCTAGAATTGTTTTCCTTCAAATTAATATTGTAGGCCTAATGATAATTATACAGGTATTCAGCTTTGTTTGATCTAGACGTTTCCAGCGGAGAAAGCGATCAAAAATGAAAATGTTTCCCAGAAAATTTGACAAAATGATGGTAGCTTTTAGTTGCTGTTTATTATATTGTACTAGCTGAACTACCCGGCGTTGCCCGTGAAATTTCGATTTTTAGTTCCCAGCCACGCCTGACCCCGCTCCAACAAACCTTCTCACCTCGTCTCACATCAGCCCCAATCCGGTCCCACTCTGGTCGCCATTCTCACTTCTTCCATGGGGCCCAACCCGGTCCAACCACTTTGAATGCCCAGCGTTACCCGTGACATTTAGGTTTTCGGTCCAACTCAGCTCACACCCGTTCATGTTTACGCTATATATTCAGAATTTTTGCGAAACCGCGTGTCAAAAGATATGCCCTCGGCGAAAAATGAGGTTAAAAATCTATTGGTTCGTTGAAAACCGATCGGCGAAAATTATTGCGTCTTAAATAGGCTAGTGATACATACGATACGGTATAGATATAATTAACGGCATAACGCGCTATAATTTTAAAATAGGCCATGACGTCATTAATGTATTGGTCTCAATCATCAACATATCATCGATGGTTTCAATGACTTTTGAAAATATGTTTGAAAGCAAATGGCGTCTTTATATATAGATTACATAAACTGTCATATTATACCATAATCTTATTTCCTACTATATAAATGAAATTTTACTATTTATTATTATAATATAATTACGATACTATCATATGATATTATAATGTGCAAAACTTACATGTCATCGGCGGATATTTGAGGCGATAGGGAAGATGTAGACTCTAAGTCAGCGGTTCCCAACCCGTGGCCCGCGGGCCAAAAGTGGCCCGCCTGGCCTAAAAAACTGGCCCGCACCATCTCAATGAATTAAGAAAAATGTATGTAAAATTGACAATTTGGACATGATAGAATATATAATTCTTTTATATTACAAATTATTTCATTTGGACGTTAGTAAATCGCATCAAGCATTCTATTTTGATTCAATTATAACAATTTTATACGCCTTTAGTTAATTAAATTTGAGCCTTGTGCCAGGGGTTATTTTAAGGAATTTTCTCAACTGCACATAAATGACGTATTTTTTAGACTGGACATAAGAAATTAAGTCCTTGACCAGGGATTTGTCCCCCAAGGCTGAAGTAGCTTTTGGTGAGCGCTCGTTAATAAGCTGGTGCTTTGCGCTTGGCCTTCGACTGGAGCTTTAGATGTTTGAATATTAAGATTTTCCGACTTTATAAAAATTCATATTAAAGATCAAAATCAATTGTTACGACAATGTTTGACTCAAAGTTCATCACGGTAAAATCTCCAAATGAATTAACGAATGAAATCAGCTAGACGTTCTTAGACGTTTAGACTTTTCAATATCCTTAATCGACTAGAGATCCCTTACAGATCCTCTGCTGTTGCTGGAATTGGAAATAGCTCAGAAAGATTGTTAAGTGTAATAAAGTTAAATGCTCCTATGTTCCTGGACACTTCCAAAGTTTCGCTAGTAGGCCTATCTAAGGGTACGTCTAAATGTTGCTCTACTGCTCTGAAACCCTGGTCATTAAGATCAACATGATATTGTTTTGCTATAGCTAAAGCTAGCAGACAAGATGAGATAATTATCTCCCCAAGAAATAAAATCTTTGAGCTAATTTCAAATTTTGTATAAAATATAACCCACTAACTGCAAAATACGATGTAAGACCGATAAATATCATTAGCAAACCTCCCAAATGGTCATTATTGATCGATAAGCCTATACTGACACCCACATCAACACGAATATGTACTGTTTAGGCCAATAGCAGTTTTAACCAGGAGCCGCGTCGCCGATCTACATATAAATGATATTTTACCACACCATGACTTGGCTTATGGTACGACTGCTGGAAATTTTATATGCTACAAGCTCTGGTGTCATTCATTCATGAGAACCAGAATGTGTGTGCGAACATAGCCGCAGAATTGGTCCTGGGTTTGTGGAAACGAACGAGTGACCGAAGGAAAATAATTTCCAATGCACGAGCAGTCGAGCACCTATATAGCTGGGTAGGGGTTTTGGAAGGTGATGTACCAATCCAATTTTCGAATTTTGTTTAATTTCCACACTGCACTGGTGGTATTCTAAGTTGTAATTTACCGAGGTTGCTCATCATTTCAGTGCTGATAGTCATAGTTTAGGACTTTAATAAGTGTCCCGTCCCATTGTTTAAATATTTTTTACAACATTGTAATGGCAACTTGTAGACTGTGATCTTTAAGAAATTGCTCACAAATTTCACGCCAAAAGGCATGGTTTGAGACGTCAATAAATGCCCCTCTCCATTGTTTACATTTCTGAATTTCCACACTGTAACTGTCATCTGAACAAAATTGCTCTTTTTAAATGCTGACAGCTGTGGTTTTTAGAGTTTAGAGAGTCTCCTCCTTATTGTTTAATTTTTTCATTTGCACGCTGTTAATCTGGCTTTTAAAGCTGTCATTTGAAAAAATTACTCATACTTTTCTTTTCTCGTCCATTGTTTGAAAAAAAGCCATTTGCCCACTGTTGTAGTAGCATTTTAGGCTGTTACCTTGACAAATTCAATCATAATTTGGTACTCAGAGACGTGGTTTAAGACTTGAATAATTCCCCCTAACTGTAATCTTAATTTTTTTATTTACACAACGTAATGGTGGCAGTTTAGGCTGTCATCTGTATCAAAATTGATAATTATGGACAAGCAGTGGACAACACCGTAGAAATCTATAATAATGTTTGTGATGACACATCTGAAATATTTTTGGATATAAGATATAAGCATCTCCGTCACCACAACAAGTTCCGGGTTCCGTTCCTCGATCCTATCCCATCTAAGTCTACACCTCTGTGCGAGATGCTAGTTCAGTAACATAGGCCTACGTGTATCTTTCAGATTCTGAGGATGGTGATTTTTGGATGGGATCAGTGGATCACATAAACTCAAAAAGGGTGCGTGTAATATGGAGATATATGGAGAATCTGGAAGAAAATTTGAGTATGCATTGACCTACAAAAAGGCTACAATCCTACATCATGTATGTGGCCTATGTATTGGATAGCCTTTGTGGCTGAAAGACTAGCTCATTCTGGATGTCTGCCTGATTAATTCTGTTCTTTTCATCGCCTGTCTCCAGTTAGATACTTGGGTTGTTATATTATAGTAGACTATTTTGCCTTATGCGCCCGACTGTCTACGTCCCTTCCTGCTTCAGCTTGTCAGAGTAAGCGGCAAAAGCAGGAGAAAGTAGACTACGATGGCCAAGAAGTTGTCATTATGGTATGAAGGATAACCCCGGCCTTTACAACTTTATCAGGATATCAACCTACAGCAGGCCTTGAATCTGTATCCGCCCATACATTTAGCCTATATACTGCAAGTTCTTCTGTCTGAAGCCTATGTGTGATTTTTAGCAGAACCTTGTCTTCGATTACATCACCCATTTCCCCCGCTCTTACTTCATGCACACGGGTGTCCTTCGCCGTATCGGTCTAATGCTTGACTTGAAAACTGCATGTAATCACCATATCTATTATAGTTCACGCCAAATTTCAACAGGCCTGCTCTTTTCCTGAACATAGCCTAAATATCACCCAAATAAACTGCCTCAAAGATGTTCACTTTGGGCTGTTACTATCATGTTTGTGTCTAACTTTTTACCACTAACTTCTCGTCGGTTCACGCAACAAGGCAAAAAGTAACTGCACAAGATCTGATTTTCAACTGCACAAATCTCTTTCCCAACTACACACTTTGTGTCCAGCTGCACGTTAAAATAACCCCTGCCTTGTGCCATGGCCCCCTAATATCCTTCAACTAAGAAAAAGTGGCCATCGTGTCTCCAACTTAGAAAAAGTGGCCCGACAGCCAAAAAAGGTTGGGAACCACTGCTCTAAGTAATTGTGAGGAACACTTTTAAGTTTTAAACCCCTATATACAGTTTGTGGTGAGGGGACAGAGATGCATATATCCCCCAATATGTCATAAATATTATTCTAAATTTCTGCAGTGTTATCCACTGTTTATCCATAATGAACAATTTTGTTAAGACGACAGCCTAAAATGCTGTCATTACAGTGCGTGTAAATTAAAAAATTCTTAAACAATGGGAAGTGACATTTATTGAAATCTTATATCATAATATCACGTCTCTGAGCACTAAAATCATGAGTTATTTTGTAAAAATGGGTAACGGCCCGCTATTCCGAGGGTCCACTATTCCGAAGGTCCACTATTCCGAATATCCGCTATATTTTGTTCGTTATCATTGTGGTTAGGGTCACAGTGGGTTAGGGTTAGAGTTGGTGGGTTAGGATTAAGTTTAGGGTTATGATTGGGGAGGGTTAGGGTTATGGTGGGTTAGGTTTAGGGTTATGGTTGGGGTGAGTTAGAATTATAGTTAGGTTTAGGGTTCGGAATAGTGGACCTTCGGAATAATGGACCCTCGGAATAGTG
Source organism: Lumbricus terrestris (assembly GCA_949752735.1). Lineage (NCBI taxonomy): Eukaryota > Metazoa > Annelida > Clitellata > Crassiclitellata > Lumbricidae > Lumbricus > Lumbricus terrestris. Next base: position 28,327,640 of record OX457046.1, read on the forward strand.
GACCCAAACCGTAAAAATGACAGCCTTAAAAGTCACGGTGCACGGTGTAAACCTAAAATTTTTAAAGTATACTTGTGAGGCAACACACTGAAATTTTAAACTAAAATCTATGACTATCGGCATTGAAAATGAGCTATTTTTATTGACATGACAGCTTAAAAGCCTACTACAGTATGGAAATTTTAAAAATTAAACAATGGGAGGGGGATTGAAGTCTTACAGACTTACACCATGTCTTTCAGCAATGAAATCATGATAATTTTCGTGAAAATGACAGCCTAAAGCAATACCACTGCAGTGTGGAAATAAAAAAATTCCATGTTGGGAAGGAGGCACATCTCCAAGCGCAAACACCTTCCTCTGCTAGACCCATATGCTAAAATCTGAAATCACCCTTTTTATCAGCACTGAAGTAATAGAGTTGTTTTGCTAAGTTGACGTCTTAAAATGGTACCATAATAAACGTGGAAACTCATAAAAAATAATGTTTTTTTTATTATTGTGAGTGCATTCATTGAAGTTTAGACCACTCTTATCAGCAGGGAAATAGCATAACAATTTTGCTTTAGATGACAGCTTAAAATGCTGCTATTGCAGTGTAGAAAATATTCTGATGGGGGCACATCCCACCCAAAGCCCTGCCCTCTCGGCGCCACGTCCTTCGAAGATTTTCCGTCGGATGCTCGCTTTTCCCCAGAAACCTTGATTCCCAGAGAGGGACTAGATAAAACACTGGTTATTGGGGGAGGGGCTAGATTAAACACTGGTTATTAATTCTGCCACTCGCGAGCTATAGGCCTAAGACCTTTTGTCTTATCTAGACAAATGGGAAAGGCCATTTTGAAGTCTTAAACCATATTTTTCTGAAGTTTTCATGACTTTATCGCTCATAAATACAGCTGACAAATAAGAGCCTGAAACGTGCTCTTGCTGATGTCACAAGTAAAAATTGCGTTGGTTTCTGGGGCTCCGCCCCAGACCCCGTTGGGGAGCTTACGACGCTCCCTCAGACCCCCTAATCGGCATTGGTTTCGTGACTTCGGCGCTTACAATAATAATTCTGAGCACCCCAAGGAAAATGTTCGGGGTGTGCCCCTGCTTTCTGGCATTTAACTGAGTCCTCTTAGGTCCTCTGATCGGGGTGACCTCTTTGTTCTCCGCGTCAGAACTGCTATGGCTCAATCCAGATAATTTGCCTCCATAGGTCCCACCCTCTGGAACGGACTTTCACCATCAGTTCACTCTGTCATTCTCTAGGGTAATTTTTCCTCGTCTTTCTCTCGTCTCAAAATCTGTCCCTTCTCTTGAGGTTGCTGGTTGCATGCACTGAGAGTACTTCTGAAAGGCGCTTGTTGTGAAAAGCGCTTTAAAAATGGTCAGATACAATACAATACAATACAATACAATGAGATACAATTAATACAATGCAACCCAGTGCAAAAAAGAACACTTCAATGGTGCTCGAGAGCACAACCAAGATCAAAGACACAAGATTCGTGACACTATAGGGATAGAAGGCTCAAGTCAAGTTTAAGACCGGAATACTGTTATCAAGACGAAGACCGAAACCCGCGCGTTCCAGACCAATATCAATACCAGTTTTTTCGAGACTGTTCGAGACACGACCGATCAGGTCTGTAGACCTACCGCTGCGGCTCTAAGTTTATTTAAATTAACCGACCTATACCGTGAAAGCGCGGCGGCGGAGTTGAGCAGTGGGCCAATGGGTGGGATCCGCAATCAGACATGACCAAAACAGGTGTATAGACTGCCAGGCAAACAACACATCTGCTGACGCGGTAATTTATGCCAGTGGCGGATCCAGAACGTTTCGAAGGGGGGGCCCAAAAATTTTTGGGCTGGGGTCAGAAAATTTTTCGTTGATATTTCGCTGAAAAATCTGATGAACTTTTTTAGTCGTTTTATCCCGAAACCAGAGTTTAATTTAGCCCCCTCCTCTGGGGGGGGGGATTGAGGTTTCCGGAGGGGTAGATAATTGACCGTCTGAATACAATCACGAGGCGCGCAGCGCCGAGAGTGGTAGGGGAGGGGTGTGGGGAGGGGATATGCCCCTCCCCACCAGAAACTTTTTGAATTTTCATATTGCAACGGTAGCATTTTAAGCTGTTATCTTAACAAAATAGCTGTTCTTTTCAGTGCTTATAAGAGTGCCATAAGGTCTCAATAAATATAGACTTTACTTTAAAGATAGTTTTTTTTAAGTTTCCTCAATGCAACATGCCCTTGTGAGATGCCATTTTAGCAAAATTACCCAATTTATTCAGTACTGATGAAATATACAGACTTTGTGTCCATCTTCCTTTGATTAGCAGTGATTTTTAACTTTGCAAGGTGTAACAACATTCCCATTCATTTCACATATTATTAAGCTCCTTGACTCATGCTGTATAATAGCGCATAAAACATATGAAGGCCGTATCCAGGATTTTTTTCGGGGGGTGCTTAAAAATTTCTTTCCCGAAAACTAGATGTTCTTTTTTCAGTAATCCGCCGGAAATCTTCAAAAAGGGTGTTTAATTTTCCTTCCCAAAAAACTGATGACATTTTTTGGTCATCCGATGGAAATCTTAAAAAAGGTGTTTAATTTTTTCGTCTAAAAAGGGTGATGTCTTTTTAGTCTTCCGTGCGAAATTTTCAAAAAAGGTGTTCAATTACGCATCCCAAAAACTGATGACTTTTGTAGTCATCCGTGCTGAATCTTAAAAAAGGTTTAATTTTTCGTCTAAAAAGAGTGATGACTTTTTAGTCTTCCGTGCGAAATTTTCAAAAAAGGTCTTCAATTTAGCATCCCAAAAACTGATGACTTTTGTAGTCATCCGTGCTAAATCTTAAAAAAGGAGTCTAATTTTTCGTCTAAAAAGAATGATGACATTTTATTCTTCCGTGCGCAATTTTCAAAAAAAGGTGTTCAATTTAGAATCTCAAAAAACTAATGACTTTTGTAGTCATCCGTGCTAAATCTTAAAAATGGTGTCTAATTTTTCGTCTAAAAAGAATGATGACATTTTATTTTTCAGTGCGCAATTTTCAAAAAAAGGTGTTCAATTTCGCTTCCCAAAAAACTTATGAATTTTTAGTGAACCGTCCGAAATCTTCAAAAAGGTGTTCAATTTTCCTTCTAATAAACTGATGTCTTTTTAAGACTACAATAAATAAAATACTTCCCACTACTGAATGAAATATAGTAAGATATAAATAAAAAACAAGGAGTAAACATGTGTTATCATTCACCGCATTTTCTTGCACATATAGACTAAACTCAAAACCTAACATATCTCGCCCTGAAATTTTTTGGCATCTGCAAAAAATGAATTACATTCCAAACACTGTTGTTAGTGTTAACTTGATTTGCAATTAATAGTTTGTTGTACTTAGTTATAATTGTGTTTATTGGTATTAATGTTTTTACAATTTTCTACCAATATGTACACGAATAACATACATTGCATGCCATAAATCCTAGTTGGATACTGTTGAAAGATTGTTTCATTTCGTTGCTTTATATTAAGACAATGAAATTGCGTGAGAGACTTAGATTAGATTTTAATTACATTTATACATTATTTTTATTATAGATTTTATTTGCATTTACACATTAATTCTCATGTGCATGACTGACACCCTGAATTTTTTTGGGGGCCACCATGGATGGGGAGGGGCCACGTCCCATGGTGATTTGAAATGGGGGGGGCCATGGCCGGATTGGCCCCCCCTGGATCCGCCCCTGATTTATGCGGTAGATGGCAAGGATCTTGCCAGCAGACTGAATCAGCGAATTAGGCAAACACTGACTGTGCTTTGAATATTGATCAATAATAATATTATTTTGGATCTACAAGTCCACGAAACTTTTAACTCTGCCATGGTTGATTGATTGATTGGCATCATTGGCTGACTGATTGATTGATTGATTGATTGATGGTCAATCACTCCCTTTCTGGGTTACTCTTTCCTAGGGATCTTTTACCTGATAGATGATACTATTAGCTCCTCATTTCACTGCACTTATATTTTATTTTATTTATTTTTGTCATGTTGCTGTTTTTATTTGTTGATCTCTCTGAATAAACAAGTTTGGTTTGATTCGATTTTGAATACTCAAATTGAGTGCTTATCTTCAATGCATACTAGGCCTACCATCGTCCAGCAAAAGTCATCTGCTGATCATCCTTTCATAGCAGGGCTGTTTTTAAGGAATTTTTAGAACTGCACAACTCCTTCTTTCCTTTTCCATCCTCCATAGTAAATAATACTTCCAATCAGATGAAAATGACCATTTTTGCTAATTCTAACTGCACAAAACGTGTGACAGAAGTGTTTCTACAGCTGCACAAATCCATTTAGAACTGCACATTTTGTGTACAACTGCACGTTAAAAAAGCCCTGTTTCATAGGCCTAATAGTTATAACCTACCTAAACCAAGAACTGATCGAGATTGATCGGTTTGCACTCATGCATATCTGAGTGCTCTCTCTTGCTCTCAGGTCTTTTTAACGTGCAGTTGTACTTGTACACAAAATGTGCAGTTCTAAACGGATTTGTGCAGTTGTAGAGGCACTTCTGTCTAGTTAAAGCTGGCAAAAAGGCCATTCTCCTCCGATTGGAAGTAATTTACCATGGAGGACTGGAAAGAAAAGAAGGGATTGTGCAGTTCTAAAAATTCCTTTAAAACAGACCTGCTTGGTCTTCATTTTAGTCTGCTGTCTCGATGTAGGCTACCAGGTTGCGGTTTGCGAACCTGCTTTTCTACAAAACACGAATGTTGTCGTTGAAACCAAGCAGTTTTTTTTTATGTCAACGAAATAGTCTGAATAGCATGAGAAAGTTTACTTACCATGATATGCGTCTCAAGTGATCGCTGTCTTGCGCTAAAGCGTTGTTGAGCGATGATTGGCTGAGCATATAATTTGTCATGCCCAGACTTGTTTTGCTGGTTCAAAACAAATATGATAATAATAGGGAAGAACCCAGCTATTTTTTTCAGAACAGCGTTTTGCTTTCAGTTGCAAGGATAAGAAAACGTCAGGTAAATTTTAGTTTGAAAGGACGTTTTTGACGGCTGACAAAAGCAATAGATTTCTAGGGGCCTAATCGCCTATAGGGCCTACTTCTGGAAGTTTTCATATCGGCGACAGAAATGGGACCTTTCTTATAACTCAGCGGTTTTCAAACTTTAAAAAAAATTAAAGCCTATGTGTCTATTATTTTCACTATAGGCTACAAGCAGGTAAACAAAATCGAATGTTGCGTATATAGCCTAATTATATGACCACTAGGCCTGCAGGTCGCTTAGGCCTATACCCGAATCCCAAGCCGTACAGCACTTCAGAGATATTTTATATCCGTAAACTGGAAGTTGGATGAACGATGAAAACATGATATCACTGCTGACGTAGGCCTATTGCAGTATCATTAGAAGCTGGATGAGCATATTAATTACTATAATTAGCATAAGTAGAAGTTGAACAAGCGAAGAAATCATGGTTTTATGCTAAATTGATACCGTAAAACTATAGAGGCTGAATGAACGATAAAAATATTTTTAGTTGAAGTAGAAGTTGGATGAATAACGGAACTGTGATATAGTAGAATTAGAAGTTGGATGAGCGATGAAAAATGACTAAAAGATGTTTTAAATAATTTTACGATGATATAATATAGGCTTGGGATTCAATACATGCCTACAGGTCAGATCAAAAGTTACAGGCTTACAGCCGTGCGTGAAGTTCCCCTATAAGCATGTAGCCTATAGCATAGGCGCAACCACCCTATGGGACCCACGGGACGCGTTCCCCAACTTTTGAGTTGTCCTCTAACTTTATTATTATGGTCCCCCCCCCCAACTTTTAGTACGTGATTGCACCTATGGCGTATAGGCTCTATTTAAAAGAGGAACGACATGTTTAACGACACGTACTGCCATATCGAAAATTATTAGTGTCGCCCTCCTCCTTTATCTAGGCTTGGGACTGGCACTGGCAGAGAACAACCAGTGGCGGAGTTTACTACGTTGTTAGTCGCTAGGATCTCTCTCTCTTATATATGATAATTATATTCGTTGAATAGATAATTATTTGTTCATTGTTTTATTAATATGATTGTCTGAAATGCATTTGTTAACCAGTGATGTAATTTCTGGCTTCTGTTTATCGCCCTATAAATAATAATAAGTAATTTCCAGTCCTGACCACAATAGGTCAGTTGGTCCAGGGCAACGACCTTATATTTATATTACTAGACGGAGCTTCCTGTGTAAGCGGCCCGCTGACGTTGAGGCAACGTAAGAAATACCAGGAAACAAGTTTATGTGGAGATTAAGCGCTGGTTGACGAAAAGTTGCCGTGTCATGCCCAGAGCCGTTTTAAGGCCGAGGCACGCGAGGCACATGCCTAGGGCCCCGCGCAACAAAGGGGCCCCGCGGCGATCCGAAAAAACTATACATCGCATAACAAAATTAGCAACATGTTCTACGAACTTTAACGTAGGCTGGACATATTAAACTTAAATTTATTTTACACTTGTAGTACAAAGATGTCTGTGCTAGCTGTGTCAGCAGTAGACTATAGGCCTACTATAATTAATAAATGTAACACTTTTATAAAGTTGAAGAATTTAGTTAAGATTGCGGCTTAAAATGCTGCCATTGTAATGTGGAAATTAAACATTCCTGGTGGTATATAGGTGCACATTCCCCCATGCATGCCCCTCCATCCCTCTCGATCGGCGCTACGCGGCTCAGCGATCGATCGGAAATACTCGTTCTCCGTCCCCCAGAAACCTTTACCCACCAGAGGAGGAGGACTAGATACAGGTAAGCCAAAAACAATAATACCCTATAGGCAGTATAGGGTTTTGCCAATAGGGTCTATCTTGGCCCAAAAAATTTCGATTCAAGTCTTACAGGCTTAAATATAGTTCATATCTACGTACAAGAGTCAAATATCATAAAATATCTGAAAATCGTTTATTGTTACTTTTTGTCGGGTTACTTTTTGGATTGTCAAAAACGGTGAGTGAGCTCAATAGAAAGCTTTCTTTGACATACCGATATAAAACTTTCGCTCGACAAGTGATGACACTGTCCTTATATAAACTTTTGTTCTGCTCCAAATACTTCCATGAAATTTAGCTACTGTACGTAGATGTGAATTACCTTTAAACCCGTAAAACATGCTTTGAATTATTACCTTTGGCCAAGATATTTTCCAAAAAATCGCAGGGAATCATTTTTTGACTCACCCTGTAGATTAGACCCATGGTTACGTTTAAGATTATGGTTTTGCCTAGGGCCACAAATCTCCTTAAAACGGCCCTGGTCATGCCTGATTATGTCGAAACTGTAAACTCATTTTTATAAATAGACATTTTAGAGAATGGTCTAAAATCACTTACGAATGAAATGTTATTCCTTACTGTCTAGGGCGTTCACCGTAACAAATGTGTTGATGACATTCGATCTCATCAAAAAGTGGGTAACGATTCTAGAAGATTTTCAGTTAGTTTTTTTAACAACCAAATGGCTACAGCTCTCCTGGAAAAGCTAGATGATCTAACAGAGTGTAGCATTTGTCGTGAAGCCTACAAAGATCCGAGACAATTGCCGTGTCTGCATTCCTTCTGTTTAAAATGCCTGGAGGTTTATGCAAGCCACAAATTGTTGTGGAGGTCCATGTCTTGTCCATTGTGCAGAAAAGAAACAAAACTGCCACACGACGGAATTCAAGGGTTCCCAAGAAATTTTTTTATAGAGAAAATTATGGAAATCAAAAGACTGTCTGGTCCAGTAACAGAGGCCATGAAGTGTGATGTTTGCTTCGAGGATGAAGAAAGCACTAGGCCTACGTCTTCAATGGATGTTCCAGTCGCAGCAATGTACTGCACGAACTGTCACGTTAACATGTGCACTCACTGTACCAAGGACCATAGGAGGCACATCAAAGACCATTGCATTGTGGAGTTGGGTTGTGGTAAAGTGACGGAACAGCTGGTTGAAAAGTTAGCAACAAGCTACTGCAGTTCACATCCTCAAGACACAGTGAGGATGTTTTGTCTTGACTGTAAAGTTGTGATGTGCTTCGTCTGCTTTGCTGAGAAACATCAGATGCACAAATGTTCAGACATCAACAAGGAAGCCGAGATTATGCGTAAACAAATCGAGTCTGATATAAAAGGAGTTTCAAGTTGTTTATTCGCATTTCAAAAGAACAAGACAGAAATGGACGACAAGAAAAGCAACTTTCTAAAGCAGATAGAAACTGTGGAGAAGGATATTTGTGAAAGGAGCCATGAGCTGAAGCAAATCATTGATCGAGACAGAAATGCTCTCCTTAATGAGCTGGAGTCCATAAAATCAAGTGAGCTAAAGGACATGTGCATGAAAACTGAAGAACTTGATAGATATGTGACCATTTTGAATAGTTTTAAAACGTATGGACAAGAAATTGTTGCTCTTGGCTCTGCAAGCGACGTCTGCCACTCTTATTATCAGTTTCATAACCGATATGATGAGATTGCTGGAAATTTGAGAGATCCCCCATTTAAAGAATTTTCACCAAAAAGGGTGACATTTAAGACAGTAACAGAGAATGACGTTCAGCAAAAGAATCTTGTTGGCAGAATTGAAGGTAATTTCTTATAATATTATTATGATTATTCACTTTCTATACTTTTGAATTAACTTTTCCAGTAAGAGATATCTTGGGACTTACTTCCAATGGTTTAAATAAAAAGCACATTTGGAGATACACTATGTACATGCCACCCCTTCACTATGGTGGGTGGATAAGAACGGCCATTTTGGGCGGACAGCAACTGGCCAGCCAGATACCAATAGCCACACACCTACGACAACCTTTGACCGCAAATTTTCTGACAATCACTATGTACATGCCACACCCTCCCACTTAGACGCAACCACAGCACAGAAGTTGGGAGGGACCTAACAGAAATTCCGAGTTGTATCAATATATTTTAAGTGTGGAATGCGCAAAGGGGCTCCGCGATTGCCAACTTAGGCAAAAAGACCCTGACGACTATAGGTAGTATGGGGGAGCGTCGTAAGCCCAAAAATGCTGGGAAGGGGCACATCCGCTCCTCAAACCCAACACCTGATCGGATTCTCCATTGTGTCCAAAAAACTTAATTGATTTCCCCAGAGGAGTGGTAGTAGATTAAACACTGCTAACTGTCTCTTGATTTTTGGCCATTGGGTGTATGCATGTATTTATGCTCATTTCTTGATGAACAGTCCATTGATGAATGGTCCTTTTATGAACAGTCTTTTGATAAATAGTCTAGTTTGATGAAAAGTCCGCAATCATGCCTGAGGCCGGCCTGTTTTACAAATCTTTTCTGTGCTATCACAATAATTATTTGGTGAAATCACCAACTGATGAGGGACCATCGCCTGTGGACTCTGTGGGTGGGGGGGACATCTAGCATTCACATTACGATCGTGAGACATATACCCTGAAAATTGAGCAATTAGTCATTGTTCTTTATTCCAGATATATCCTGCAAAAATGAAGATGATTCTGACGGTCTCACCATTCTACTTTCGATGAACTTTCGTGAAGAACTGGAAAGACTCAAAGAAATGTGTATCGGCTCAAGAGAAATTCAAGAGTGGAAATATTTTCCCTTTAAATTTAAGCAGGTGCCTGAAGTTGATGAAAGCCTTTTCGTTCTCAGCATTTACACATTGATAGATGACTTTACAATGGCGCAATACAAGGTGCCTGATGGGATTGGTGTTGATAATTTAGCTGCTGCTCTGACGATTCCAGTTGTAAGAGATAAAATGCAAGTGATGCTATTTGAAAGAGGAGAGAGGGTTGTTAAACTCATCGGGTCAGGAGCTCAAGTGGCAGAGACAAAACGAACAATTGAATTAATGGCAGGAAAGATCTTGATAAGCGATTTATTGCCAGAAATCAGTGGCGGATTGGCGAATGATACAGTGAGCAGCAGAGTAGTAGAGACCGAAGTTGAAAACTATATAGTAGAGACCAAGGTTGAAAACTATCTTAACTATGAGGATGAAAATGAATACCTTTATGAAGACGACTGGCCTACTCATTCCATTACAAGAGGCAGAAAAAATAAATCTGGAATGACTCGTGAAGACAAATTTAAAAAGATAAATGAAAAGAAATGTACAAAGGCACAGAAAAAGAGATACAATTATAAATCTTGAAAATATGAATTGTAAACTAAGTTAAAATCAGCGTTTTATCAACTTTTCAGACGTGTGTTGAATAACTGGACTTGAAGCTAATAGACGGGGAAGACAACTCCTATATTGCAAAGACGTTTTCTCTCATTTCTGATGGTTTTTAGTCTCAACTTTGTACTTTTAGTTGACATGTTTGCATGTGATAACGCTGTCATTCCTTTTTAAGTTTAAACATGTAACCATGTTATATGGCAAATATTGTGCACAGAGTAATTTGAATGTTCATGTGTAGCTTCATAGGTTTAGCAATAAGCTTTGATAATTTAGCAGTTTTGAATACTTACTAATGACAATAATGATGTTATATTACAAATATTATTCACAGAGTAATTTGAATGTTCATGTGTAGCTTCATAGGTTTAGCAATAAGCTTTGATAATTTAGCAGTTTATAATGCTTACTAATGACAATAATGATGTTATATTGCAAATATTGTTCAAAGAGTAATTTGAATGTTTATGTGTAGCTTCATAGGTTTAGCAATAAGCTTTGATAATTTAGCAGTTTATAATGCTTACTAATGACAATAATGATGTTTTATGGCAAATATTGTGCACAGAGTAATTTGACTTTTCATAAGCTTAGCAATAATCTTTGGCAATTTAGCAGTTTACAATACTTACTAATGACAATAACAATGTTACATGGAAAATATTGCACACAGGGTAATTTGGATGTTCATGTGTAACTTCATATGTTTAGCAGTAATCTTTGACGATTTAGCAGTTTATAATGTTTAATAATGACCATATTGATGTTCATAATTGCAATGTAAATAATAATTATGATATTAGATTATTAGTAGTAATAATAATAAAAGTACGAGTTTCTTCATTGTATTTCAATGCATATAAAATTTTCTTTCATCAAGAGTTGGGAAGACCTGCTATAGCAATTTGCACTGTTGTAAGAATAAGAACATGAACTTAAACTATGAAACTTAAACTACCCTGAGACCAGTAGCGTAGACAAGGGGGGGGTTTCTGGCGTTAAATTCCACCCAATGGCCTAGGAAAAAGTTTTTTAAAGGTTATTTATCCTCTTAAATAAGAAAAACCAAAACAATTCCTTGTAGTAACAATAATTGTTTTTCTTTATTTCCTTTGTTACTTTATTCCCTTTTTATTTACTGTAATACTGTTGGATTGGTGTCAGAAAGGGCATCCGGCCACACAACCCTCCCCCATAATAAATTCCTGGCTACGCCACTGAGTCAGACTATTTGAATGGAGAAAAACTTGACCATGCGCTCTCAAACTTTAACCACCTGCACGTCTCAAGTTAGTCACAAAAGTTTGGATCCGACTTAAAATTCTTGAATTGCTGATCACGTCATATATGATTAGCTTATAGCCTATCGTATATGCAGATAGACAACTAAGTCGATTGATTGATCAACCACCGATGATCGAATAATATTAATCCTTAGAAGACAGACAGCTAAGCTTAGCTGATTGTGAACAGACCAGTCGAATAGCAAGATCATTAAAGTAGACTCGCAATGGTAACGATCATAAACGTAATTGTATAGGCTATAGGCTACGCGCAGCGTAAGCGTATAGGCCTAGTAATCGTAACACTCACAGTGATCGTTAGCTCGCAGGCTAATCGTAATCGTAGGCCCATGAGTAGGCCTAAGCGTAATTGTGATCGTTGGCATAATAACCTCTAACGCGCCACATGAAAGCTAAGCGCAGGACACCAGCTTATTCGCGAGCGCCGTTACGTACGCTGGTCTGGAAAGCGCGCGACCATTCGTACAGCCTAACAGTTCAGTAGGCTATGGTCACAGGCGCAACCACCCTATGGGACCCACGGGACGAGTTCCCCCAACTTTTGAGTGGCCCCTAGCTTTATTATTATGGTCCCCCCCAACGTTTAGGACGTTATTCATTATGGTCCCCTCAACTTTTAGGACGTGATTGCGCCTATGGCTACGGTAGGCCTACTTGTTATCATTGCTGAGTTTTAAAAGAATTATATAGACGGCTGTTATCGATTCTCCATAATCTTATTGTTAAATGGGTAGGCCTATATAATATCATTCATGCTCAGGGCCGGATTAAGAAATGTGGGGGTCATGTTCGGGAACTTTTTGCGGGCCTTTGGCCGAAAATTCGGATGACCTTTTTTAGTCGTTTGGTCTAAATTTCTGTAGAATATGCCGCTTTTCACGTCCAAAAATAACTGACGACCTTTTTTAGTCGTTTGGTAAAAATTTGCTCAAAAATTATACAAATTTTTCCAGAAAAATTATTTTTCCGCATGTGTGGACCCCCTAAAGGGGGGGCCTGTTCGGCCGAGCATGTTGAACATGCCTTAATCCGGCTCTGTTCATGCCGTTAATTGCTGCTGACGATGGTGACGACGACGAACCTTCCGTTGCTTGAACAGAGCCTTCTATTATCTTCAGATTTTCTCGAACTTTTTTGTTTCATTTCTGTGTTTATCTGAGATTTATGTTGTTGTTAATGCAATAAAAGGCTGATTGATTGACTGATTGATTGACTGATGGATTGATTGAGTAAATGAGTTGGACTGTAGCCCTCTGGCGGTCAGAAAGGGTCAAGTCTTTTAACAATATTAATGCATTGTGGTTTATCGTACTCGTTTCAAACTCATCCACTGATGACTTAAGCCCCACTTCAAATGGTGTTTCTGATTATAAAATACGCTGTTTTAAATCTCCACAGACAGTTTCTGCTCTTCTGTATAAATTCGTTAATTGCACTCGTTAATATAATTATCTGAAATATTCTTTATGCTCTAGGCTACAAGAAGCGACTCGTGTTGTGATCATTGAGATGCATTATATGTATAACATAACGCTAGAGAGAGTATGACGTATCTGCCCTGCAATAAAATTTGAAGCTGATCGAAGCTGTAAGACTGTGATTGGTCGGTATAAGAACTCGTCTGTGATTGGTTGACATGACTTTAGACAGATATGATATGATGTGATTGGTCGACATGACTTTAGACGATGATTCAATATGGAGACGTGATACTCCCTCTAGTGATATATTTATTATATAATACACCTCTATGGTTGTGATGCGTTTTATTATCGCCCAGAGACCAAGTATTATATTAGAACTTTTCTGCCTTCAGTGCCTTTTGAAGAATAATCTCTGCGACTGCGATTTGGCGAAAGCGAGTCAAGCGACACTTAAAATTTTGTATCGTCTAATTTTGTTATACTATTATACTTACGGAAATACGGAAATAACGGTTATAGTTTATGTCCAGCTAATGGTCCGAGAAAAATATTTTTAGTAACGTCAATGACTGTTTTGTGACGGCACTGACGGGACCTCGCAGTGCAATCTGCCTATCAATTTTTGACTGAAAACGATGCTTGAACTTTCTCGTGGCTCAGTGTTGGTTGTAAGCTATTCGCTGTCAACAAGAAGTCGGTCAAAGCCCATTACACGATTCTAGAACAACATTTTCAGGGTTTTTTTTGCAATAAAATGGCAACAGCTCTCCTGGAAAAGCTAGATGATCTAACAGAGTGTACCATTTGTTGTGACGCCTACAAAGATCCGAGGCAATTGCCGTGTCTGCATTCCTTCTGTTTAAAATGCCTGGAGGTTTATGCAAGCGCCAAATTGTTTGGTTCTATGTCTTGTCCATTGTGTAGAAAAGAAGCAAAATTGCCACACGACGGAATTCAAGGGTTTCCAAGAAATTTTTTTATAGAGAAAATTATGGAAATCAAAAGACTGTCGGATCCAATAACAGAGGCCATGAAGTGTGATGTTTGCTATGGAGATGAAGAAAGTGCTGAATCTTCAACGGATTTTGCAGTCGCAGCTATGCATTGCATGAACTGTCACTATAACTTGTGCACTCGTTGTACCAAGGACCATAGGAGACACATGAAGAAGCATTGCATAGTGGAGTTGGGTTGTGGTAAAGTGAAGGAACAGCTGGTCGAAATGTTAGCATCAAGCTTCTGCAGTTCACATCAGCAAGACGAAGTGAGGATGTTTTGTCTTGACTGTAAAGTTGTGATGTGTTTCGTCTGCTTTGCTGAGAAACATCAGATGCACAAATGTTCGGACATCAACAAGGAAGCCGAGATCATGCGTAAACAAATCGAGTCTGATATAAAAGGAGTTTCAAGTTGTTTGTTAGCATTTCAACAGAGCATGATAGAGATGGATGACAAGAAAAAGAACTTTCTTAAGCAGATAGAAACAGTTGAAAATGATGTTTTCAAAAGGAGCTACGAGTTGAAGCAAATCATTGATCGAGACAGAAATGCTCTCCTTGACAAACTGGAGTACATAAAATCACGTGAGTTGAAGGACATGTACATGAAAACTGAAGAACTGGACAGATGTGTGACTATTTTGAATAGTTTTAAAGCATACGGAGAAGAAGTTGCTCTTGGCTCTGCAAGTGACGTCTGCCACTCTTATTATCAGTTGCATGACCGCTATGATGAGATTACAGAAAATTTCAGAGATCCCCCATTTAAAGAATTTTCACCCAAAACAGTTGCACTTCAGACAACAGCATTGAATGACATTCAGCAAAAGAATCTCATTGGGAGAATTGAAGGTAATTTATTATACGGTTATTCACTCTATATTTTGAAAATAACATTTTCCAGTGTTAGATGTCACATTCCCATACTTAAACGTGGAAAAGGACAGAGATATACCGTACTAACAGTGCACACATACTACTTTATTATGGATATATATTGATGCAGTTTCCATGCATTCATCCAGTAAGTGATTTTATTTTGCGACTGTTCAAAGAGTAATCTATCAAATGCAGCATTACTGACAGAGTTTTTAAATTGCCATATTAAAAAGATGCCCCAAACCATCGAGTGCAATGCCACACATAAATATAATTATATATGAATTTATGCAGTTCATTGTCAAAAGCCTTGGGGAAGTTGGAGTAACCCTAGACAATAAGCTCACATTTTGACAATTCACATACAAGCATTTGTGAATCTTGTTTATAATTTTTTTATCACATTTGGACAATACATCCCATTTAGTCGGCCCTGACTATGGATATGTCTCAAAGACTCAAACCAATGCCTGTTCTCTTGTCTCCTCTCAACTTGATTGTGCTAATGCCGTTTTGTGGGTCTCTCAGACACTGAGCTCAACAGGCTGCAACATATCCAAAACTCCTTAGTGCAGGTAGTGCTGGGCATGTCCCAATACAAACTGGTTCCTCAGCCCTACTCCATCAACTGCACTGGCCTCCTGTTCAGTAAGCTTACAGGATAAAATTCAAATTGGCATGTCTGAACTACAAATTCCTCAGCACCAACACACCTTCCTACCTTCGTACCGTCACTACTAACTCCTTACATTCCTCCTCGTTGCTTGCGTTCATCGGGTACAAGTCTCTTAGCTGAACCTCGATGCAAAACTGTTATAAAATGGGCTTGTGCGCATTCCATGCCTCTGCACCCAGAAAATAGACAAAACGCTTTCGCTCTCTCTTTGAAGCTCAATTTCACTTCCTTACTTCAAAAAGTGGCTCAATACTTGCTACTTCTCCTTGGCTTTCAAGCACATGGATCTCTAGCTGTATCTTCCTCTAGTGGCTGACTATCCACGCCTCAGATTCACATTTTGGTGTGACCTTGCGTGTGTTACAAATTTATTTAATAATAATAATAATAATAAATTGTTATTGTTTTATAGCAGTTATTGATATGTACAACACACTTATACTGGTATTCACAGACAGGACACAATATGCTTGCCTATGGCGATCCAGGATTTCAGTATAAAGGGACTGTGGGCGGGAATCTGATTCTACATTGTATGCTGTGCATGGTGGGACCGAGTAGGTAAAGCCCAGTGGGGTCCTGAGGCAGAGCCTCGGATCAGGACAAACCTGGAAGCTGAGCATAAATTTTTTCAATATACATGTAGCAAATTGTGCTATTTTCCTTACAAGTATTAGTTTTTGGTTATCATGTAATATGGTCCTGATTTCACAGAGCTCAATACTTGATGCACATGCAAAATCTAAGACAAGCTGAATTTTTATGGTGAAATTGCTAGTCATATGTTATGCACTGAAACTCTAACTAGTGAGAGTCATTGGAAGTGGTTGCCATGCACAGATATTGAACATAAAGCTGGGTACTATAGACGAACAATCGTCGAACATTGTATATAAGTTGCTATCCTTTTTGCGTCTATGTCCTTTTTTGATCTATGTTGTCTCAATGCTTTGTCAAATCACCAACGCAAGTGGGACCATAGGGACTCTGGAGGGGCATTTCACTTTTCTGTTGGGATCTTCACCTTTCCTGAAATTTTGTGAAAATATCACTGAATGCTGAAGCAGTCATTCATTCTTCTTCTTTTCCAGATAAATCATGCAAAAGTGACAATGACTTCAAGGGTCTGAGAATTTTACTTTCAATAAATTTCCGTGAAGAACTTGAAAGACTCAAAGAAAAGTGTATGGGCTCAAGAGAAATTCAAGAGTGGAAAGATTTTCCCTTTGATTTTAAGCAAATGCCTGAAGTTGATGAAAACCTTTTCGTTCTCAGCATTTACACCGTGATCGATGACTTTACAATTGCAGAATGCAGGTTGCCAGATGGGATTGGTGTTGATAATTTTGCTGCTGTCTTTTCGAGTCTAGTTATGACAGATGAAACTCAGATGATACTGCTTGAAAGAGGAGAGAGGATTGTTAAACTCATCGGGTCAGGAGCTCAAGTGGCAGAGACAAAACGATCAATTGAATTAATGGCTAGAAAGAGCTTGATGAACAATTCATTGCCAGAAATCTATTGCAGCACAGCAAGAGATGCAGGTGACTGGAGAATACCAAAATATGCAGATTATTTGGGAATGCCAGAATATGCGAGTTACTCTGGAAGAGCAAAAGGAGCAGGTGACTGGAGAATACCAAAAGATGCAGGTGATTTGGGAATGCCAAAATATGCGAGTTCCTTCGGAAGAGCAAAAGAACCTGTTGACTGGGGACGAGAAAAAGATGTAGATGACTGGGATATGCCAAGATATTATGTTGGTCACTTCGGTAGAGCAAAAGAAGCATGTGGCTGTGGAAGAGAAAAAGATGCAGATGACTTGGGAATGCCACAAGAAGCAGGTTACTTCAGAAGATCAAGAGAAGCAGGTGACTGTGGAAGCAAAAAAGATGCAGAAGACTGGGATATGCCAAAAGATGCGGGTTACAGGGGACGAGCAAAGGAAGCAGGTGACTGCGGACGAGAAAAAGATGAAGAAGACTGGGATATGCCAAAAGATGCGGGTTACAGAGGACGAGCAAAGGAAGCAGGTGACTGCAGACGAGAAAAAGATGAAGAAGACTGGGATTTGCCAAAAGATGCGGGTTACAGAGGACGAGCAAAGGAAGCAGCTGACTGCAGACGAGAAAAAGATGAAGAAGACTGGTATATGCCTAAAGATGCGGGTTACAGAGGACGAGCAAAGGAAGCAGGTGACTGCGGACGAGAAAAAGATGCAGAAGACTGGGATATGCCAAAAGATGCGGGTTACAGAGGACGAGCAAAGGAAGCAGCTGACTGCAGACGAGAAAAAGATGAAGA
Source organism: Lumbricus terrestris (assembly GCA_949752735.1). Classification (NCBI taxonomy): domain Eukaryota; kingdom Metazoa; phylum Annelida; class Clitellata; order Crassiclitellata; family Lumbricidae; genus Lumbricus; species Lumbricus terrestris. The sequence continues at coordinate 28,345,472 of OX457046.1, forward strand.
AGACTGGGATATGCCTAAAGATGCGGGTTACAGAGGACGAGCAAAGGAAGCAGGTGACTGCGGACGAGAAAAAGATGCAGAAGACTGGGATATGCCAAAAGATGCGGGTTACAGGGGAAGAGAAAAAGATGCAGATAATTTTGGAATGCCGAAATATGCAGGTTACTTCAGAAAAGCAAAAGAAGCAGGCGACTGGGGAAGAGAAAAAGATGCAGATGACTGGGATATGCCAAAAGATGCGGGTTACTGGGGTCGAGCAAAGGAAGCAAGTGACTGGGCACCAAAAAAAGTTGCAGATGACTCCGGAAGGCCAAAAGATGCGGATTACTGGGAATAGAAAAAGATGCAGATGACTCGGATATGCCAAAAAATGTGAGTTACTGTGGACGAAAAAATGTTGCAGATCATTGGGAGTGTCAAAAGATGTGGGTTCCTGGGGACGAGGAAAAGAAGTAGGTGATTATGGGTGAAGAGAAAAAGATGCCGATGACTGGGGAATGCCAAAAGATGCGGGTTACTTCAGAAGATCAAAAGAAGGTGACTGTGGAAGCGAGAAAGATGCAGATGACTTGGAAATGCCAAAATATGTGGGTTACTGGGGAAGAGCAAAAGAAGCAGTTGACTGGGGTAGAGAAAAAGAAGCAGATGAATTTGGAATGCCGAAATATGCAGGTTACTTCGGAAAAGCAAAAGAAGCAGACGACTGGGGAAGAGAAAAAGATGCAGATGACTGGGGAATGCCAAAAGATGCGGGTTACCGGGGAGGAGAAAAAGATGCAGATAACTGGGGAATGCCAAACGATGCGGGTTACTGGGGAAGAGAAAAAGATGCAGATGACTGGAGAATGCCAAAAGATGCGGGTTGCTGGGGGAGAGCAAAAGAAGTGTGACATGGGCGAAGATAAAAAGATGCAGACTGGAATGCCAAAAGAGGCAGGTGACTGAGGAATACCAAAGAATTCAGTTGACTGCATGGGGAGAGAAAGAGATGCATGTGACTGGGGAGAGAAAAAGATGCATGTGACCGGAGATTGCCAAGATCAGAAACAGGTGACTGGAGATGCAGCAAGATGCAGGTTTCTGGGGAGAGAAATGGTATCGCATTCAGTATTCTCATAATTAGAAAGTAACCTCATTGATTAGTTTTTTCAGTTGCTCAAATCTTGCAAAGAGATTGTGTTATTCATTTACATGCTAATTAAAATCAATAGAGAGATTATATCTATTGGCGTCTTCACTGTCTTGTCGTGATATTTGTACTTTCACTCTCACTGAAGATCAGTAAATTTCAGTTTTTGCTTACACAGTTTTTATAGAACAGATGCAGATACGTTCATTCCGTGGATTGTTTTGTACAAGGATACATACAATACATACATACCTGCATACAATACATGCATACATGCTTTATATACAATTATACATACATTCATAGGCATACATGCATACTCGCATGCATACATGCATATTTATTTACTAGCAATTTGATATAGCGCTCCTTCAAAGATATCTAATCAGGTGGGGCGCTCCCAACCTCAGTCGAATAAGACAGAGGGGAAGGGAGGTGGAGAGAGAGAGAGAGAGGAAGGGGAGAGAAAGAGATGAGGCAGAAAGACCAATAGGTATTTGACGAAGGATAAGAGGAACCTAATTCCAGGTCGCAGGGCCAGCCACGGAGAAAGCACGGCGCTTTCTGCTTGCAGTCCGTAAGCTGGGAACAATAAGTTCCGCTTGTGCAGCTGAGCGGATAGCAATAATTATACATCCATAGGCTTACACGTAGCAGTGGCGTAACTAGGAACTCGGGGGCCCCTAGACAAAATGTGAATATTGAAATGTATTATCACTATATACAGTGGCGTAACTAGGAACTCGGGGCCCCTCTGGGGCCTCTGCACTCGGGGGCCCCTAGACTTTGTCTACCCAGTCTACCCTATTGTTACGCCACTGACACGTAGCCTATGCATACAAGATCGGCGTAAGTGGCATGCGTACAAACTTCACTTGACTGAAAGTTACTTGGTTGTAGCCTACTTCAATTAAGTTAATGCGTTTGGTGGTAATGTTGGGAAGGAAGCAATTAATTAGCACTTTGCAATTCTAAACTATTATAGAATGTTATTGGCATAATTATGGTTGTAGCCACCGGACAATGTGTGTAGCTTCTGTTTAACGACACTGTGATAACAAACATCATTAGCCTCACCACCCTCCTTCATCCGCACTTTAGACTGGCAATGCACTATAGTGGCGAAGTCACTACAGGATAGTGTTGCTCGTGATGATTTTGAGATCAAACGGGCTGTAACTAAATAGCATTCGCTACTATACCATTGGGAATCGATACATGCTATAGTTGCTGATTAAAAGTGAAGAAAGGCTGAACGTGATGTTGACGTCTGAACCAAGCACCAGACAACATTTTGTTAAATCGTTCGGAAACTTGTATAGCGCCACTTAAAAGAAAAACTACTCAGACCCGCTAAAGGCTCCAGCGCGCCCAAAAAGAACCGTTTTAAGTTTAGTGAGGAAGGATTTTTGTAGAGTCCCAGGGTGTAGGTGTAGCTCAAATAGAATATAGTTTGGAATACATTAGTCATTTGTTAGCCAATAGTCTCTGCAGAATGACTTCTTCGGACCCCCTTTGACGAGAGGGTGTTAAATCGTTGCGTGTAAAAAATATGCAATTAATAGGCTTGCAACAATGCGTTCTAACATTTTCAGACGAGAACGTGACATTGTCAATTGGTCGGCAGCTGGCTGCATGGATAGTTTGAACGTTGAGTCCAGAACGTCTCGCTTCAGTGGCTCAGAGCTGGAAGCAAGATGGACTGTTTTTGAGAGGACGGGAAATTAAAAAATCCCTGTATCAACCGGTTGCATTGCGTAATGAAGAAGAGCAGACATGGCATGAGTAGCCTATGATGAATTCATAATTTTGTATGTAGCCTATGAGAAATGTAGGAACAAAGTCCAACTCACGAGTTGCTGAGTGCTTACACGTTTTCGGCGCAGATGCCTATCTGATGCTAGAATAATAATATTAGCTCACGCAACTACTCCTGCAGTGACCTCATTATTTTAAGACGGAAAGATGATGATCAGTGACAGAGTTCTGGGAAGCAGAAGCAGAAGTTGCAACACGTAAGCCCTAGCCTATATAATAACATTTTCATATATTCAGATAATTTTTTACCTATGGCCTATTTCTCGCATTTGCAATATCGCCCATTTAAGCTCATTACTCAGACTCGCTCCCGACTAGCCTACAGCGCAGACTGCATCGGAGTCTCACGTTGTGATGCTTTAATTAACTTTATAAATTATTGTATGACTTGTCGTCGCTATGCACGATCAAAATCAGATTAGTCGAGTCAATATATAGTCTGCTACATGTATATCTTCTCTTGCAGATCCTCTACCTATATATTCACAGGCATAAAGCATCCTCCTTGTAGATATAATTATCGGGCTGTGGAAGAGTAAATTCCATTGCGTCTTAAGACGATCGTTCGATCTTACAGACGATCTTTCCTTCCCATTGCGGCAGGATCATTCGGTCGTCGCTTACTTCCTCTCGTACGACGCCTCCCTCAAATTCGTTGCTCGCTTTCTTAAAGAAATACCTGTTACAACACAAACCAAACACGAAACGAAGTTTTCATCAGTCTTGTCTCTTCTCATTATAGCTTGAAACAGCTCACGACGTCGTAGGCTATTAACAAAATCAAGAGCATTGCGCTACCACTAAATATCAATTAATCAGACTAAAATTTTGCACTTACTCATCACTAAGGCAAGGTAACAAAATGAGACGGTACCATCAGCGAAATTCCAAAAAATATTTTTGAGGACCACACTAACATACATACATGCATACAGGTTCAGCTTGAGTAGCGTCTGCAATATTACGCAAACCTCCCTTGAGTTAGTCACGCTTTGAGAATTGAGAATAGATGATTTTTCACTGCACACTTCCTTTTTCCTCACAATTTCTCAGCATCGGCTGATTCGGAACAATTACACACTAGTGCTATATAAATACGAGAGAGAGAGAAAGAGAGAGAGAGAGAGTGAGAGAGAGAGAGAGAGAGAGAGAGAGAGAGAGAGAGAGAGAGAGAGAGAGAGAGAGAGAGAGAAAAGAGAGAGAGAGAAAAGAAAGAGAGAGAGAGACAGACAGACAGACAGACAGACAGACAGAGAGAGAGACAGAGAGAGACAGAGAGACAGACAAAGAGACAGACAGAGAGACAGAGAGAGACAGAGAGAGGTAGACAGAGAGAGACAGAGAGAGAGAGAGAGAGAGAGAGAGAGACAGACAGACAGACAGAGACAGACAGATAGACAGAGAGAGCGTAATAGCGTATTTAGCAGGTAGCATATGTAGCACCTGAAATGCCCGTCCTTTCCGTTGCCCGTCTTCGTCGTAAGGAGCTGCTTGAACTGCGCCAGAGTCGGTTGCGTTGTTCCGCAGATGGTCGTGCGATAAGGAATCGGTTCATCACAGTAGTAATAGCCGACGATGATCGATGGTGTTCTGCAGGGAGGATGATCGAAGGTGAAGGTGGATGAGGAAGTGGAGGAGGTGGAAGTGGAGGAGGAAGGGGCTGGAGGTTGGATTCTGGAATTGACGGTGGATGATGTCGCTGATGGCAACGGCTTTCGATGCGGTTCAGTGGTTTTTGTTGCGTCGCGCTGGTTCTGTGTTGTTTGCCGATCACTGCATCAAATGACGACAAACGAATAACCGATAAATAATAACCAAGGAACTATTATAATCCTCAGTTAACAATAATTATTGTAGTTCTTGTGGGTCATTAACCTGTAATCTTGGCTCATCCGGCGGGGTTCTACAAGTTCTCAAGTCTTTTTTCTTTGGTCGTGGCTGGACTGGGAGCGCCTCTGAGTAGTTTCTTGAAGGGCGCTATATAAATGCTTTGAATGAATGAATTAATGAAATAATTAATTAATCTACCGTACAGTACAAGTTTTAAATATGTGGATTCATGCATGGGTGGCTTTTCACGGCCTTAAAAGGTTAAGGATTGGCTACCTGATGCACGTGGTGTCCCTTGGCCAACAAGACCGGTGTGCACGATACATATAAGATTTAAATAGTCAAACATCACGCACGCACGCAATCAAGGAGATTGAGACACTGACAGAACATGACAGGGAGAGATACAGGACGAACAGGGAGCGGAACATAAGGCGGTCGTCCGTCCCCCCGCTTCTGCAATGCCAGGAAATTATTCACGTCGCCGATAAAAGGAAGTCGTTTGCAACGGTTGGAGGCGATAGTCTGCTTTGAAATCTGCCGAGAACAAAGTAGACGGAGCCCGAGTGAAATTGTGTAATCAAGATGTGGCTTCATCTCCCCCATTCTCCCCCATTCTCCCCCATTCTCCTCCTCCTCCACCGCCGCCACAACATCAGCAGCATCGGTCTGACTTTGTAGGTTTACTAATTGAAGATACTGAAATTATTACGAAGAAAGGTCTTTCATATCGGGCGATCAAAGGCGGAGAACGGGAGAAAAAGAGCTTATCATCATCATCATCATCATCGCCATCGTCGTCGTCATCATCATCAAACCCAACCAGATCAAAAGCGCCCAACGCAGTTACCGACATCCAGCGACGACGACTGCGATCGCACGATGAATCATGTGTATTTTATATATATATATATATATATATATATATATATATATATATATGTGTGTGTGTGTGTGTAACTATATATATATATATATATATATATATATATATATATATGTATATAGTTATACACATGATTCTTTTACTTTATATATATATACATATATAGTTATACACATGATTCTATTATGTACGGTCTACTTTATATTACAGTCTATTATTCATTGCCGCAATATATATATGTATTTATATATATTTATATATATGCGTTTATATATTATGCATGTATACCTGAACTCGGGGTTTCTTTGATGACGCATTCGCCTTACAGCTGACTCCGCGCATGCACATGATCAGTCGTCATTGTAACACGAGAGCAGAACACAGCGTCGATCGATGACATCATTACATTATGGGTAGATGACGTCATTGCATTATGGGTAGATGACATCATTACAACATGGGTAGATGACAGCATTACATTATGGATATATGACATCATTACATTATGGGTAGATGACAGCATTACATTATGGGTAGATGACATCATTACATTATGGGTAGATGACATCTTTACATTATGGGTAGATGACAGCATTACATTATGGGTAGATGACATCATTACATTATGGGTAGATGACATCATTACATTATGGGTAGATGACGTCATTACATTATGTGTAGAAGATATCATTACATTATGGGTAGATGACATCATTACATTATGGGTAGATGACATCATTACATTATGGGTAGATGACGTCATTACATTATGGGTAGAAGACATCAATACATTATGGGTAGATGACATCATTACATTATGGGTAGATGACAGCATTACATTATGGGTAGAAGACATCATTACATTATGGGTAGATGACAGTATTACATTATGGGTAGATGACATCTTTACATTATGGGTAGATGACATCTTTACATTATGGGTAGATGACAGCATTACATTATGGGTAGATGACATCATTACATTATGGGTAGAAGACATCATTACATTATGGGTAGATGACATCTTTACATTATGGGTAGATGACAGTATTACATTATGGGTAGATGACATCTTTACATTATGGGTAGATGACATCTTTACATTATGGGTAGATGACAGCATTACATTATGGGTAGATGACAGCATTACATTATGGGTAGATGACAGCATTACATTGTGGGTAGATGACATCATTACATTATGGGTAGATGACAGCATTGCATTATGGGTAGATGTGAACAAGGGATACATAGTTATGTGGGTCAGATGCCACTGTTATAGCTCCTCTATAATTTTAAAGGACACGCCATGTATACATGGTTGCCACTGTAGCAGTACAGTAAAACTCCACCCCTGTTCGCACTCTGACAGTGCCAGTCAAAAGCCTGGATAAAGGAGGAGGGTGACGGTAGTGATCTTTGTAGTCACACAACGTCATTAAACTGACACTATTACTGCTGCCAGTTGTAACAGCCTATAATCGTAGTCGTAAACTCGGAACTTCTATATACAGCGCCCACTAAAGCTAAGTCGCGGGAATCGACTTATTCACAGGCGCTCAGTCAAAACAAAGTTCATAGGCAGTAGTATATATATAGGATGAGAATTGCCTAGGGGAGGGTTAGAGCTTTAAACCACCAGTGTTTCATATTACACCGTGATTCAAAAAAAGTAAGCCAAATTGTTTTTCATATATCACCAATGCCTGATGATTAATCATACTAAAATTTTCCCAATATTTAGAGAATTGAACCAAGAATTTTAGAATGATTAATTATCAGGCCATAAAGATAATGAAAACAGTATAACTTAGACTACATTTTATTGAATCTAATAGAAAATTGCTTGTAAGCTGAAATTTCGGCATACGAAGTTGAAAGATTCATATCTTTTTATCAGTTCAACTTTCAACAATGAAATTTTGGAATCATATTCTTGGTCCAATTCTCTAAATATTTGGAAAATTTTAGCGCGATATGTTGTCAGGCATTAGAGATATATGAAATACAATTTGGCTTACTTGCTTTTTAATCACGGTGTATAAGCTAGATCTTCTTGCACAGAATGTACACGCCGACATCACGGTGCATGACTCGTAGTTATTCCTATAGGTCCTATTTTTCTGCGATTCCCATAGGCTTTACTTAGCACCGTATGTAGACCTACAATGTATGCCAAGACTTAAAAAGGTAGGCGTCAATATTTAGCTGGTGAAAGTAGCCAGACCGTAATTTTCACACTTCTAAAACGACTCCTGAAAGCCACGCGCTGGGCACCAGCTTATTCACGAGCTCTCTAATGAAGATGGGAACAGAGTTCCGCTTGCGCCTTATGAATAATAGTCGCTGCCTTAAATCCTTGCAAATGGGCCTATAATTATATATATATATATATATATATATATATATATATAGTTTGTCATCGTTTCTTTATTTCCAAACGCAATATATATATAATTATATATAATTAGACACACACATACAACACACACAGTCTCATATATATATATGTATATATATATACATATATATATATATATAGTAATCGCAAAACATAAGGACAAAAAACATAGATATTTGGACGGAAGCTTAGACGCTACAATAATTGCCAGCTCTCTAGAATTTCATCATTTTCGATTTGGATATCAGACGACATAATTATACATATTATATATATATGTATATGTATATAGCGATATATAATTATATACATATATATATATATGTATATAGCGATATATATATATATATATATATATATGATTGTATATAGCGAACAAGGATGGCGGATGGCAGTCACGTCATCTAGTAATCTCAACTGAAGTCCTTGAGAACTCAACAAATTTCTTAGGTTCTACATTACAATAACAATAAAAAAAAACACTTCAAAAGGTTTAAATAGACCTATTTAGTGTATTGGGCTACGCTGTAACGACAATCTTTCAATCGTAATCTCGCAAATTTTCAAAGCGCTACTCTTAGGATATACATGTATAATAAGGTGGAGTGAATACAATGGTGAAAAATTTTATGTCATAAATTAAAAATGCCTGGGTGTGCAAAAGTTGCATTTTGATATGGTTAGTTGTTTTGCAAAATATGTTGAACTTATTCCTATTCTAAGTGGTGCCCCAACGATGAAGAAAATCGAACAATTTTGACAAAATTTGCAATTTTTCGTTAAAATGTGCTTTTAGCCATAGGCAACTTAGGACAACAAACCATTGTTGCAATGCTGCATAATGATGACAGAATTAACTATCATATTCCGTATTCTAAAATACACTTTCATTTAAGAGGTTTCTCTTAAGTCAAAATTATGCAAAACTCTGATTTAGTTTATGTACATTTTACACAATTTGCTACAATCTTGTCTGCAACATGTTTCATGAGAGGTGGCTCATATCGATCTATTATTTGCCATTCGACTTGGTCAATATAGGCTATATCTTCAGGATGAAAGTCGAGTAAGAGTAGCTTAGTCCTAGGCCTACTCGAAATAATTTCATGATATTTGATAATGATGCTTTTTCAACTCTTGCAGCAAGAATTTGTCTGCATTCTAGCTCACGGATATGAGATCTTTCGTTGAACAAACATTGCAAGTAGTATATTTTCTGCATGGCGAAATATCCATTTCCTTTAATAACTTCAACTACAATGTCTCGTAAATTATGTTGCAGTATCTGGATTATTTTATCATCCTCCGCAGGTGCTTGGAAGCCAGACTGATGTATAGACTCTCACACTAACAGATTATCACTTAGACTTTCCGTTCCTATAGTCTCAAAATTCTATTTGGGATTTGCTGTTATCAACCACCTTCAGTGGCTAACAGGAGCTGGCTTTTGAAAGTAGAGATCTATGTCTGGGGAACAAATGCCACATGATGCAGCTTTGCATAATTTAGTAATTGTATTGTTCAAATGTTGCTGATCGGTACTTAATTTGATTCCTTCCATATTTGGGCAGTTCTCTAACTCAATTGCGTTGCAATGCTTCAGATAATGAATCACAGTGTCCTAGAGAATTGACTATGTTTACTGAAAATAATGTTGGATCTTGTGTTCCACCAGTTAGCCTTTGAATTAGATGCCGCAGAGTCTATTCATTGGCATTCAACAGTCAATTAAACCAATGTAGTGGTCTACCAAGTTGTATTTCCAAAAGACTCATGATCCCACCAACTGCACCAGTATTGCCATTAGTTCAGACGCAACCAATGGCAACTAAATCTTCAGTTGCTATTTTATTATCTAACAAACGCTTGGTGGTATTTGTATGAATATTTTTAGATGATCTACTCTCAGTCCTGAGTAGCATGACCCAGATATTGTAAAATGGTTTCAAGCACAAGTGGTATGTGATCTTCAGGAATGATTTTAAAACACGATTTATTGCCATTTTTCATTTGCACTCTGGTCCTAGCTTTATGCACATCGAGGTACAATCCAGATAGTTGTTTTACGGAATTACACTGTGGACGTTTTTGAACTTTTAACCATTCTCTTCGAACTTTACTAATATAGGCCTGTCCTATAGATCGCCATAGATTAATCTATGTTGTGCACAACACCCGCATCTTGTAAAATTGACAAAACTGCCGTTGCCAGAAAGCAGCACAACGATCAGAAATGCCACGTATGACTTTGTATGTATCATTCACGAGCCAAAGAAGGTCAGCCCTAAATCTGAACGTATTAGTGCACTTTTATATTGTTTGGAGTTAATTGTAATTGGTTCATCTTCCGATTCTTTGTTGTTTAACACTGTTGACAATTATCAGCGATGATTGTCTGTTGAAGAATTTGATACGTGTCTGATTCCTTATTATGGCTTGACATTTCTGAGTCCAAATAACTGAAAATACCAGATTGTACTTGAGCGAAGGAAAACTTAAGACACTTATTTGCCATTTGAACTTTGGTACTTTTTGCACACGTGCAATTATTTATCTCCATATACTAATAGGCCTACATGCCACAATATCAAGTAACTGAATGTCAGATTGCTTTGCAAATTCTTCAATGTTAGATATGTATTTCTGGTCATATTTCCGCAATTTATATGGCTTGAGCAAGTTAGTTTTTATACTTGTAGTGATAGAGTTTTATCTTGTCCATTAGGCCTACATTTTGATGAGCTGGGCCTATAATCGGTTTCGAAGACTTCAACCACAAATCAGCTATTCGCAGTCTGATTGTGATTGCCACTTGCTGCAAACTTTGGTTCTTTTGAAGTCGGAGTAACTTTTAGAAAACATTTATAAGATAATATCAAGAAATTAATTTTTTGAAAGATTTTAATACAAATCTTAATTGAAATTTATGTTTTCATTTAAATTCAAATTTTATTTCAATCACAAACATTTTAATTGAAGTTATAGATTAAAACGCTCGAGAAAGTAGGCACATTTTTACACTTAAGCATTTTAGAGTGCTCGAAAATAGCAATATAAATTATTTAAGCATTAGACAAATTTCGGCAAAAATAATGTATGGTGTAGATTTTTATGACCAGTCTGTAATCACCTAAATATGGCAATAAAAAGAGTTTAGGCAGGGATTCTCTTTAAAAGCGTTATTCTATGTTAAATACTTGCTTTGCAATATGGTTAAGAGGTTGACAAACATTACTAGGAAAAACAAGAAATTTCGATTTTTTTCAAATAATAGCAAATTTATTATATCGTTGGGGCACCACTTAAAGAAGGAATAAAATTTAAAAAAAATTCATATGAACTTCTTAGATCATAATGCAACTTTCCCGCACCCAGGCATTTTGAAATTCAAGAAAAAAAATTTTCACTCCACCTTAATGTATAAGCATAAAACGCCAGCTTATTTACGAGCGCTGCGTCATGTCAAAGAGGGTATACATGCAGACTTCAGAGAGTCCGTTGTATAAATGAATAAAGATAAACCGAATTTTTCTGTTTTTGATAGCACATTGAGCCAGAGGCGGATCCAGGGGGGCAATCCGGCCATGCCCCCCCCCATTTAGAAATTTCTTTATTTTTGACCAGCTATTTTGCTCGGAAAGTAGACGTGCCCCCCCATGAGTAGTTTCGTAGGACTTTGGCCCCCTTCGAAAATTTCTGTATCCGCCCTTGCGTTGAGCTGCGCACTTTGCTTTATCCTGCAGACACTTAGTCTAGTAGCTTAAAACCCTTCACCCGTTCATTTTTTCCCGTTAAGCCCGTTTTCAGCGGATGTTCTCGGGGCAAACGGGTAAATCAGTGGTTCCCAACCTTTTTTGACTGTCGGGCCTCTTTTTCTAAGTTTGAGGACACGAGGGCCACTTTTTCTTAGTTGAAGGACATTAGAGGGCCACAAGGCTAAAATTTAATTAACTAAAGGCATATAAAATTGTTATAATTCAATCAAAAAAGAACGTTTGATGCGATTTATTAACGTCTAAATAAAATAATTTGTAATAGAAAAGAATTATATAGTCTATCATGTCAAAATTGCCAATTTTTACATATATTTATCTTAATTCATTGAGATGCTGCGGGCCATTTTTGTAGGCCAGGCGGGCCACTTTTGGCCCGCGGGCCACGGATTGGGAACCGCTGGGGTAAATGATTAATTAAGCGAATAAATCTTATCACCCAGTAATAATGAATAATTATAGAATAATTTAATTGAAACACGGCATGAAAGTGAGCTATAACAAATCAATGGTCAATTGACCTTAGGATCACAAAATCGATCGATGAACCTATAGAGCTGCTTCTTTAGGCCAGTCAAACTAATTGATCGACTGACTAGCTGACTGACTGACTGACTGACTGACGACTGACTGGCTGACTGCATGGCTAGGCCTAACAGACTACCTGCGATTTATTGACTGGCTTGCTAACTAGCTGAGTTTGTGACTGACAAAGCTGATGACTCACCGAGTGACTGATCGACTTGATTAATTATTATTATTATTATTATTATTATTATTATCATTATTATTATTATTATTATTATTATTATTTATATTAATATTATTTTTTTATATTATTATTCTCTTAATTTTTTAGATCTATTAGTGGCAATTTTATCATCATTTAGAATAATGGCTACCGCTTCTCTTCTTTACGGTACTTTCTGTTACTGATGTTGTTTGTTGAAAATAATAAAAGGAATATTATTTTTTAGCGCCCGAGGTATATATTATGTTCCCTCAGGCTTTAAAACACTACTTAAAGCAATGTTGTTCAGAAGTTAACGGTCATCCTCATCGGTCAATTGTGCAAAAGTGCCTCGAAATGCAACGGCATTAAACTTCTGCGTGCAAATTGAAAGTCGCTGAAACAAGCGTGCTGTCTCTTGCGGGTCCCCAGAAGCAATGGTCAAGCGCCGACCTAGTTCTGCCCTGAGCGTTGATGGGACCTAGGGTTTCCAGTGCCACTGGAATAAAATCATGGGTATATAGTTTCAGCATACTTGGCGATCTTCCTACTAGCTGCCATCTCTGCTGCTGCTCCAGGGTTAATGAAGTAAGGTGTATGCCTACAATGCCTACATGTATAGGCTATATGAGTTTGCGCACGTGTGCACGCTGGGGGCATCCCAAGTCGTATAATCTATTTACCTCTTGACCAGGGCTGGTATGCACAGGACAAGGCATAAGGTAATCTATCTATAGTGCCTAAACGCGACTTAGCAATTCCCGATATAGCCATTGGAATTTATCCGTATGCACGAGATAAAATAGCACAGAGCATAACTAATCTACACATTCCTTGCACCCGACGATGCATGACGCTTGCTCTTCCCCCAATTCAATAGGTTATAACTGAGCGCGCATGCGTGAAAGATATTTATATGCGGACGTTGCCAGCGTGGGGTAAACAGATTCAGCCCTAAAGACGGGCCCCAGGGCTGGTATGCACAGGACACGGCATAAGGTAATCACATATAGTGCCTAAACTCGACTTAGCAATTCCCGATATAGCCATTGGAATGTATCCGTATGCACGTGAAAAAATAGCAACGAGAATAACTAATCTACACATTCCTTGCACCCGACGATGCATGACGCTTGCTCTTCCACCAAACTCAATAGGTTATAGCTGAGCGCGCATGCGTGAAAGATATTTATATGCGGACGTTGCCAGCGTGGGGTAAACAGATTCAGCCCTAAAGACGGGCCCCAGGGCTGGTATGCACAGGACACGGCATAAGGTAATCACATATAGTGCCTAAACTCGACTTAGCAATTCCCGATATAGCCATTGGAATGTATCCGTATGCACGTGAAAAAATAGCAACGAGAATAACTAATCTACACATTCCTTGCACCCGACGATGCATGACGCTTGCTCTTCCACCAAATTCAATAGGTTATAGCTGAGCGCGCATGCGTGAAAGATATTTATATGCGGTCGGTGCCAGCGTGGGGTAAACAGATTCAGATCTAAAGACGGGCCATAGGGAAATGTCGACGGCTGCCTATTGTTCGCGCTGTCCAGCTAACGTCGGCCGTCTATTGTTCACAATGGGAGTAGCCGGCGTACTCCTTCCTCGGAATTGGAATAACGTTATACCTAGTTTTGTTCGCTAATCTCAAGCCGTGCATACGGAAATAACCCAGTATTCCCGATTAGGCCAGATTTAAGCCACATACAAGAGTTAAACCCTTATGTGCATACGGGCCCAGCAGAATAGCAGGTTTACACCTACCTCGGAATTGGAATAACGTTATACCTAGTTTAGTTCGCTAATCTCAAGCCGTGCACACGGAAATAACCCAGTATTCCCGATTAGGCCAGATTTAAGCCATATATAAGAGTTATGCCCTCATGTGCATTATACAGGGTATCAACGTTGCTCCATCAGGTCTTTTTAATATGTGGGACACAGTGCTATTGTTATAATTGCTGTTGTTTGTGTTGTTATTGTTATTGCTATTGTTGATATTACAAACCTTTATTTCGCGTGCAGTCACACGAGAGTGGAAATTGGAGGCGCGGTTGTCGCCCGAGGAAAATCAGTTAGAACCTAGGCCTTGATATCCAGTTGTTTGAAGATAAGTGAGAAGACAGTATATACATGTAGTGAGTTTTGAGGTTCTTCTTGAGAGATGAAAAGTAGTCTGAGCAATGGATATGCGTTAGTAGTCGATTCCATTCCCTATACAGTATATAATTATTATCCATATAAATAAAAAGAAGATTCTGTGTGTCTGTCTGTTTGACCGGCATGCGTTTTCACAGTTTTTGAGCTTATCACTCCAAACCTTCACTACTCTGTCGGTCTGGGCATGGGACACCCCCATGGAGGGGTTGGCGAATCTCTACCACCATTGGAGCCAGGAGGCGAAAACCCTCATTTTCACTGTTTTACCGGGATGCATTTCCACAGTTCTGGAGCTTTTCACTCCAAACCTTTACTACTGTGTCGGTGTATACGCATGGGACACCCCATGGAGGGAGTTGGCGAATCTCTACCATCGTGGGGGACATGGTGGGGTGGCGAAAACACTAATTTTATCTGTTTGACCGGCATGCATTTTCACATTTTTCAGCTTCTCACTCCAAACCTTCACTACTGTGTCGTTGTCGGGATTGGAAGCCGGTAGGGGTGTTGGCGAAACTCTACCACCATGGGCCAGGTGGGGCGGCGAAAACCCTAATTTCGCTATAAATTTCTATTCCTTTGCCATACTTTCACAGTTTTTGACATGAAACGTTGCAGCTAGACATAGTGCTACAGGCAACTCCTCGCCCCACCCAACGCACACACACATGCCTCCACTGGAATGGAGGAAAAAGTGCGGTGGGGAGTAGGAGTGGGGATGGGGTGAAGCGAGGGTGGGGAAGTAGGGTATTGGTCGGGAACGGGACGAATTCTAACATTCCCGGGCAACGCCAGGTACCCCAGCTAGTACATGTATGTAGCAAAACGGACTGCATGTTCGAGAACCTAGCTATGACAACTTGTTACTGTTGAACGACACCAGTGGCGTATACCCAGGAATTTTTCAGGTTTTTTGCCTGGCCGGATACCCTTTCTGAAACCAACCCAATAGCATTGCAGTAAATAAA